>KK115456.1:14198-37074 GCA_000611955.2 Stegodyphus mimosarum
AATTAAACAAATATATATTTATATCTATATTAAATAAGGCATATGCATAATTTTTTCTTAGAGAAACAGTTTCTCCGAGATGACGTTTTAGAATAATTAAGATGCGAAATGATAAATTAATAATGATATTATTACTGAATTCCAAAATTTGCAGTAATTAACAACACTGTTTCGATCATTACTACGAAAAAAAAACGTGATGAAAAAGAAAAAATCCTGATATACAGGAACTTTAAAATTTTGGGTGTTTACGTATAAAAATATATAATGTTCTCATATTATTTAAGCATAGTCTTTGAATCAATAACATTTCCAGAAGTATTTCAGTTTTCATAACGTAAAGTAAAACAAACCTGCATTTGCACAGAATATCCATTGGCACTTGCCTTCAGAAAAGGTTTCAATTCATTGCATAAATTCATATCAGCGACCCGATTTAATCTAAATCTACTGATAAATTCCCGCTCCGACATTTCGAAAGGATTACGTCTGTCTTTTAAATGCCATGGAATTCGATCAGTATTTCTCCGATTTCTTAAACGTCTCACCAAAATCACTTCAGCCATCTTTCTAACAGTCGCTGTGAGGGGTTTGCGGCAGGTCAGGAGTAGCTGCAAAATTCCGCTATGGTAGTGACATATTTACAATAGGCGTGTCCGAAAAGCGTTGCACTTGAATCCGGTTTTGCAATGCAAGTGCGATTACCATGACAAGCGTTGCACTTGAATTCGCCCCTTTATGTCTAGCCATATGTCACTTAGCTTTAACCGTAAATTAAAATCCACTTTTGAGTTTTCGGCTATCAGGACAGTAAGACTTAGCGGGTGCAAAACAAGACATCTGTCTATTTTGTCTGCTTCCCCCCCTTGGACCACTGTGGGAGTAGTGATAGTTACCAGGGTGCCTGGGCCGAAGGCCCTACCCCTGATCGAACAAAAATTGAGCTCTTCTTAACTATGTCAAAAATACACAAATAAGCAATTTGAAAAATTTAGAGGAAATTTGGAACTCGAACATAAACCAAATGAATAGTCCTAAAACTAGCTCCGAGAGGTGTAGTAATGTGAGACAAGAAAAATGCACTAATGATATACTCGGTCCAAAAAACCGGAAGCAAAAAAGCAATCAAGCATCTGGTAGTCCGTGCAAGCTGGTGACAGAAAGTGCTGAAAAAGAAATATAACACAGACATAGGAATCGGAAGTAAGAATCTGTTGGTGATAAGGTACATAAAATGAAAAAATGCATAAAACAGGGAAAGAAAATAAGTAGTAAAAAAACATATAAACATAAAAAAGGCACAATAATATAAGGAGCATCTGGCCGAGAAAGTGGAAATTACTATTTCAATTATATAGAAGCATAACCATATAATAATATACCCTTTATATATATATCCTTTTAATTTTTTAAAAAAAATATATTTACAAGGATGAGTATATTACTTGCCACTGGCAAAGACTTCCTCAAAAAGATTGAAAAGTAGAAATAGTTTGTCTATAGCATGTTCAGTAGCTTGGATTTCCGGCATTTTAGCCGCTATTTTCTTCAGTATGTTAGATATAGAATGACCCTTGAACATATTGTAACATTCTTTGATTAACTTGAAAATTTCCATAAGTGAACCAAAACCAGATACATTATCACTATTGGCATGTTTTCCATTGTGTGCAGAATTAGGTACACTTTTAGTAACAGTACCAGCTGTGACATTTGCATAGGAAATACCAGGAATAACATGAGATGAGTCAGCCAAGTTATTAGAGTTTTTATATTTAACAGGTACATTTTTGGTATCCGATTTGTTAACATTATCTGCATTTGTGTTGAGTAATTTGGGGAATTTGGAACATCCCCTGTAATTGGCCGTGTGGCCTTCTTCATTACAGTTACAACACTTAACATTGGGAATTCTTTTAGCAATACAGTCAGATGTTTTATGCGGGCCAGCGCATTTAACACAGCGCGACTTTAGTTTACATGTTTCAGAGTTGTGAGGGAAGTGTTGGCAGTTGTGACACTGCACAGCACCCCCATTCACCTTATATTCTACAATTTGAACATAAAATAACAAAAAGTAATTAACATCATAGATTTTTTCAACTCCAGGAACATTTGCGAGTTGAATTTGAAATAAAAGCATTGGTACCTTAGATTTAATTCGGTGCATTTGAGAGACTTTTTTAACAGTAAAGCCTAAATTACATAATTCACTTTCAATATCATCAATAGGACAGTTTATCGGCAAACCTCTAATTACAACTTTGATAGGTTTTTCAAGTTTTTTAGTAATTAGGTAGTGATTAATATTTTTATTATCCAAATAATTACTGATACCTCTGTGGTCGTCTTCTTATTTTGCGAAGAGCTTGAGAAACTCTCCAGAAACCTTACCGGCAAAATTGAACTTTGTTTCAGTTTTCAATTTTTTAAGAAATTCAGAAAACTTAAGATCAGGTTTGACCATAATGGGCCTAATTTTAGGAGGTACAACCTCGATAACTGGGGTAGTGTCAATAACATTATCAACATTTTCTTCATTTATCAATTTTTCAAACTTGTTACTAACATTGACTTCGATATTATTTTTAACAAGCTTAGATGGTCTAGCCACATTTCTGGGCAAAGTAAACCCATCTGCATCTTGAGTCTGGGTAATAGAACGTTTGCTACTTTTTTTCGAAGGCCGCTTAGGCTTAGTTTTATCAGTATCAGAAGAATCATAACTTTTTTCAGATCGAGCAGCATTACTGGAGTTAACATTATTTTAGTTGACAGGCATAGAAACAGTGGATACAGTATTATTAACTAACACATTAGACACAGTGCTAACAGTAACAGGTACAGAAACTTTTGGAGTATTTAGAGCATTTTTAACTACAGGACTACGAGAAACCTTAGTTTCCGAAATGTCAGTAGGAGCATCATGACGTAATATTTCAATAAACGTTTTGGCATCTCTGGGAATACCAGACCGATAATTATTAATAACGGTTTTATTAACTATGTCGTGCAATGTAACATTAGTAAGATTAGGATCAACTTCACCAACAGACTGGCACTTACCTTGAAATAACTGCAGAAGTCCATTTGTAATTCCACATTTCCTTCCGGCTCATCCAATGAATTCCGAAATAACTTGATCACTTGCGATTTTGTTAATCGCACTTTGCACTCATCCTCGATTTGGTTAAGAAAAGATTTAATTGTTTCAGTACATTTCAGCACACTAACAATATCTGGAAGAGTAAGTTCATCCTTAAGTAACAGTATACTCCATTCATTGTCAAGTAATCCATCAGCAAAAGTAGAAATACCCTCAGGTACGTCTTGCACAATAGAACGAAAACGAACAAGTTCCCTTGCTTCAATCTCGTCATCCATGGGGAATGCGAAATAATCCATAGTAAGCACTTAATACACCATCATAAATAAAAATAACACCATCAAAAGCCGAGTTAATAAAGAAATAAACACGATCCCTCCCCCTCCCGAGATATAATATGGAAGAAAATCCTTGTTCACACAAATAGGCTGTGCAAAAAGGCAATAGAAATTTAACAGCTCTATTCGAAATGCTTTTAAATTCTTTTTTGTCAGTTCAGCTAAAAGATAACAACTGTGTTATTTTTGAAATCTTCAGTTAGACTTCAATCATAGAAAATTTCTATCAATTGTTCTCCTTCTTCACGAGATTTTTGAATTATAGTTAAAAGTTCTTTTTTACTTACTTTGCTTCTTTGCATAGCACCTATTTTTCTCTTGCGTACCACCGGTTGAGAATCGCAGTTTCAAATAACATAAAATCTCAAAGAATTTCACAATATTTTCAATGCTTAAATTTTATCGCATTATCAAATCTTAAACTATGATAATTTTTATTAACAAATTCCTACAGTGCAGTTTCACTCAGATAAAATTTTTAAAAATATTATACCAAGCATAAGAGCCTGTTGAAAATGATGTCAGGATTACTCAAGACATCTCTAAACTCCATGTGTAAACTTCGAGAGAAAGTAGAGAACATCAGTATGAGCCACATTCTCATAGGAATATGTAGCTCTGTATGCCAGCGCTTAAACTCATCCACACGAGTACGCTCGCGACATAGTTGCTGCTATTTCGTTTTCGCCAGCGTAAATTCGCATTACGCAGGAGACGTAAAACTGAGTTCGCTCGTGTTCAACTTTCGTCTGCGACGTGAACGAACAGTCAATAGCTGACTAAGTTCTCATCACGTGTCATAAGCGAAAAAAACTTACCCTTTTCAATAAGGCGTCAGAACCACATAGCGATGAGTTTTTGTTTAAAGAGATTGTAACTGTCTATAGCAAAAAAATCATCAGCATTGTTTACGGCATCCTCAGATTTCTTAAAATACATATATTGGGGGAAATTTCAAAGTCTTATTAAAGGGAAAAAAACTGCATATTTATAAAGCAATGATCCGACCGGTATATACATTTGCTTCATCTGTATGTAACACCGTAAGTAATACGAATCTAAATAAGTTGCAGTTTCTACGAAATCAGATTATCTGTCTTACAAAATTCTCCTTAATTATTACAAATGTTTGCTACTTCATATGTAACAAGAAGCTTCTTTAGTATCCCACTATTAAATGCACCAAAAACTAACTTCAACAATATAACAAGTTCTAAAATAGAGCAGTTGACTGTGAAAGAGTATTCAATAAAATAGTTACGAAATTTTTGAACAAAGTTACAATTGGGTCATACGGCACTCATTTATTGAATATTAATTAAATTACCTTTGCAGTGACTTCTACTTGTTTCATTATTTTTTCGCGAAAGCTATAAAGTTTCTCCTTCCTCTCTCTTAATCTTCTTGCTAACGTGTGCTGTGAAACCCTATGTGGAGGACAGTGAGCAAATCTAGGCTATGTCCTTTGGTGTTGAAGAACTACAAAGTCAGAAGGAGGGTTTAAAGTGACCCTTTAATTCAAATAATTACAACTCTCCAACTTGAGAGTAAGCCACTACTTGGGCTGAACTAAAATAATATGAAATAAGGTGTGTTAACAATTCAGATACCTAAGTTTAACGTTAAGTAGGACGGCGAGGGAAGCCTAACGCTCAGTGAAATGCAATAATGTGAATTTCACTAGCAAGAACTAGTAATTGCAATTTTGCATATGAAGGCGAACTTTCAGTAGACAGAGGAAATCTCTTGCTCGCACAGCCTTACGGCGATAAATCCAAGACTCTGTTTTTCCCCTCGTTAACTCCTGCCTTTTAAACTGCTGACAGATATATGCGATTTGCATAAATATCTCGCTCGCGCTAAATTCGGGCAGCAACTGAAACTTTGAGATATCGATAGGAAAGTTCAAACTAAAAATAACTTGGTTAATTAAAATAATGAATGCTACAAAGCTACTATCACAAATAGCTGATAGCTGAGCGGTCAGCGAGTTGGAGTGCAAACGAAAGGGTTGCGAGTTCCAACTTCACTGTAAATCACAGCTAGCTTTTCTCATTTTGAAACATGTTTCTTATAGTTAATCATGAGTCATTTTATTTTTGTTTTATTTGTTATTATTAATGTCTTCATTTCTTATTTTACGCACTATTATTATTGTTTTCAATTTGGTTTTAAAATGGGCTTTGTAAACAGAAACCATTAATCCATTATGATAATTAATCCATTATGATATGCAAATATACACTTATATTTGCATCTCTTGTTTAAATTATCTCTTTATTTTTACAGCATTGCATATTTTATTGCGTACATAATTTTACATAAACTGTCTAAAATTTGAATCTTATTCTAAATTCAAAAATAAATAAAAAGAAAAAAGAAAAAAATCTGAAACCTTTCAGTTTTTATATTACTCCCAAATGGGCGTTTTTTTTCGTTTACAGGCACATACACGTTTCGAGAGCATATGGGCTAACATCATATTGTGCTAAAAATATTTAAAAACAGCATATTGGATTAACCTTTTCTTCTAATTTATTTGTGTAATAATATACAGAGAGTAATCAAATTATAGAACGCTTTACTTATTACACAGATTCCTTTACACGTACTTACACGTACTTCCATACCACATATACCATTACATTCCTTACACATACTCCCATGCCACACATAAACAAGTAAGCCAAGGAAGGGAGAAAGAACTATTAAAAATATGAAGTTGATTTTATTATATGGTAGATGGTGTTTCAAGTCATTTAATTCTCTTTATATACTGTATTCCAAAACAATTTTATAAATCTTCATTTACATTAAAATTGATTTGGGCGTATAATAACTGTTTAATTTTACTATCCGATTTGTTAAATTGCTTTAAACAAAATTTCACAATAACACGAACCGAGTGTGATATTCTTCTGCCCAGACTACGAAACATCAGATGAAACACTTTGAATATGCAGCTTTCTATATGTATCACATGATTCTTTTCTCTTCAGAAATTTTATAGGCTAAACGCAGACTTCGCTCGCGTCTCCGTTTGGAGACCTTTTGCCAGCGACGTGCGTTTCGTTGTGTGTTTTATGTCGCTAGCGTAGTCGTGCAAACGCACCTTATAGGCCCCTTTACGCAAGCTTAATACTGAATCCAAGAAACGCGCACGAATTTTAACCGAGCATGAAGGCGGTAAAGGCACTCACTCTTTTTGAGATAAAATTTAATATCTATATATTTCTTACATGAAACAAATAAACAGCCTAGGCGATAATATCATTCCGAATTTCGAGAGTGAAATATTTCCTCGGCATATGAAATTAATTCCAATTCCGCTAAAAAGCCGTCAAGCTGAGCCAATCAAGTTCGCAGTCGTTTCTAGGGATAAGAATCCCACTAGTATAAACGGGCCTTAAGAGACTTCGTTGTCACTGGCCGATACCTAGGATTTCCTTATTAAACCTTGCAACGTCGTATGAATAACATGCATCGCTTTACGGATGCTCTTCGTGACTTAATTAACTGACGATAATGGGCGAGGCACGGTAAGAATACATCGGGAACCAATCAGATATACACCTCAGTATAAAATATTTACGAATTCGCATCAGAACCTATGTGAACACGGATTCTTTAGGCTTAAAAAACACCAGGGAACACGACTGACGCGAACTCCTCTCATAGAAGAGAATGCTTTACATGTTGTGGTCAGTGATCCAGTCACAAACATACCTGAGGTTGTGTCTGTAATGGAATATCTTGAGCCGTTGTATGGATCATTAGTCATGCTACTACCTTACATCCCTTTCATCTCCAACGAGTCCAGTTTTCATAAATGGAATTATCCACGATGCTTGACTTCTGCGCAGTGGCTTCTACAGCAAAGTCTCGCAGATTTGGAGCTCTGAAGTTGTGTTCTGTGCGCAGAAGAAGCCTCCTTTTCCCATGAATAGTATCACGGGTAACCGTACAGTCGGATAATACCTGTTGCCACTTCTATTGGAAGCACGGAAGTATTGGACTTTTCTGGAAGAGGTTCTCTCTGATTTACTCAGAACAGGGGGTTAAACAGTGTACTTACCACAATACTCGAGATGGAACCCAACCTCTGTTGAAACTGAATGTAAAATTTAAAATTATTCGTAGGTCAGAGTGGTTTAGGTATAAAATACTAAATTTCAGAATTAGTTCGCTAGCATGATAGATTTGACAGGGTAAGAAGAAATGAAAATCTGAACGAAATGGTGAAAAAACTGAAGTACAGTTCAAAAGTCCATAGTGCTGTGGTAAGACTTCAGATGTTCGAGAGATGCTGGCAGATTAAATGTAAAAAAACCCATGTACGGAGAGTTCTTGAAGAAGGAATAATGTGACTCGGAAAGAATAAGCATTCTTTTTGTGAGGAACTTTCAAAATCATTGTGTCCGAAATATCTGTTGCTTCTGATATGGAGCTGGCGATCAAAGTCGTCATCGCTGTTGCTAATATCCTTGAAATTCCAGGTATCTTTGCAAATATTCGGATCTATGTGGCTTCAATATTAGCAATGCATCACTGGGAATAATTAGAACTTTGAACACCTCATCTGAAAGCCATTCAGCATTGTCGTGCCATCATTGGACTAAAGGGATTAGGCTAGTACCCTAACATTTACACGTTAACACTTTCAAGTATATTTTTACTTAGCATACAAAAGCATTAAAAAAGAACATCGCTTTATGTCTTTCGAAACCGCTTGCAATTCGACTGTAGTCGGGTTTTCGTTCGAAGGGGAGGAACTCGAGGGGCTCTGCACAAGGAAGGACTAGTTTAGTTTCACCTGTTTCCATAACTGCCTTAAATACGCTATTAACTGCTGGTGAAATATGTTAACTATTGGTGATTCATGAGAAGCTGAAATTTTCTCATAAGTCTTACACGCGAAATTAATTTAACTGTTAGCGCTATATTTTAGATCGTTGTTCATGAAAGTGTTCTTATGATTCGTAAAAGAATTCGAAGTAAAATATATTGATGCAGCAATTCCAAATTTAAATTATGTTGAGAGAAGCTGTTAGTAAAACTAAACATAAAAGACCATTTTAGATCATACACTAACAACTTTTGAAGCCCTTTTATGACATCGGGCTTATTAGCTGTCAGCATCACAAACTTATGACATGGACCACCGGTCTACTTTTTGAGATACATATTTTGAAAACGCACAAAAATAATCACAGAAGATAAATCTACTGTACATGTTCTCATTTGTACAAGAATGAAACATTATACCTGTAATCCCAGAGGGGAATTTTACACAATTTTGAAACGGTTAATGATATGCAAACTAAGAAATAATCTGTTTTGCGGGCCTTGTGTTCTTTTTGAGATAAAAGGCTTTTTTACATAGTATTTATTTTTTATGACATTCGTCGGTTTAAAAATATTTATTTATTATGGTATCCCCACGGGAAATGCGATTTGTCTGTAGTGTTTAAGTTCTGAGTGCTTTTGAAAAATTGTCACCAAGAATATTGAGTAAGTTTGATATATCTCCCTGGATTCTGCGTGCTGTTCTGTGATGAGAAGGGAGTAATTATCAATTTACGATGTCTTTGCAGAAACGCATTTCCAGGGGAGTTTTACCTTGAAATCTCTAAAAAACTAAGTTAAGAGTATTAAGGATCAATCTGTGAAACGTTTTATGATAATGATCAAACAGAACCTTAACATTGCACTGTTGGGAGGTCAACTAGAACATACAAAGCACATAGAGGATTACATATAGGGTATAATAGAGACTAACTACAATAAAGTGACCAATAAAATGAGTTATTCAGGTAAACTTAAAATTCCTCAGCCTAAGACGAAAAGATTCAGCTCAATCCGTTAAAAGGCAGGAACACCTTCTCATTGTGCATTCGAACGATAAGGGAGCATCATCGCAAGATATAAAGGATAAACTTGTAAAAAAGTATTGTTACGGATTTTGTACTTATTTAGCTATTTTTAGTAGAATTATGATTGAAATTGTTTTATATTCCCGTGCAATGCAGCACGAGACTTATTTGAAGAGAAAGCTACACCAGAAAAATTAAAATACAGGAGCACGCTCATTTAACATTTAATAAATAGATATTTCGTAATTCTACTCTTTTGCTATCCAGAAAAATCGAGAAAATTAAAATTACCAGAATGTTCTCGTGCCTGATTAAAAAGCTTATAAAGCCGGATTAAAACTTGTCAGCTCAGTTGTTTACGAATTGTTTACTCGGTGCTGTTATTGATTATAGTGAATTCGCGGTAAAATCGGATTAGCTTTCTCTGTGTTTTGAACTGAGTTCTATTTATACTTTAGTAGTTTAAAATATAACTACTGTGAGATATTGCGATATTGTACGAATATCTCCGAGGAAATTTCAGCATTTTGTTTTATTTCCTGGGATAACAATAAATTTTATTAACTTTTATTGACTTGTGCATTCAATCCATTACAAACCCGTACGCACGCAGCAATATAAATTCATACAGTCTAAAGATTGGTATTAAGTATATAAGGAACATTAGAAAAGGAGAAGTAGTTATAGAAACATTAAAAGAGTACGATTTAAAAATTTCAGAGGACGCAATTAAAGAAAATGAAAAGCCTAAAGATTTAGTAGAGCCGACAATGCCAAAAACGTTAACACAAAAATTACTATTTATAATGCAAAAGATGACCTAAACGAAACGTCCCTCTTGGAAACACTAAGAATACAAAACCAAGAGTTAGCGGAGGCGGAAATGGATTTTAAATTCAACGTGAAAGGCGGGTTTGGAAAAAAACTGGATTTTATCGCTCGACCCAAACTCCAGTGGACCAGAAAGAACGTTCGTGAATTTATAGAAGCCACACAATGTTTCAAGTATTTAGAATTAGGTAATACATCCCGTGAATGCATGGAAGAACAATGCTGTATGAGATGTGAGAAGATAGGGCATCTCAAGAAAGACTGTCCAGCTAAAAAGAGGAAATGTATAAATTGTAAGAAAGCTATCATTAAATTTAATTTACAACTGAAAACGAGACATAGCAGTCTAGACAACAATTGTGCTTGCAAAATTAGAGAGCTAGAATTAATAAGAAGGAAAATAAGTTATGGATATGTGAAAAATTAGAAAATTAAATTTACAGCACTGACGAAATGCGAATCTACAATTAAGATGACACCTAGAAAATCAAAGTGACTCTAAAGGACCAATTGTGTGCAGGAGCCATTCCCAATTATAAGAAAGGTCTGTGGCTTTCCGTTCCACTATAGACTCTACTAGAACCACTTCTATCCCATTCATCATGCTTCAATTTACTGCTTACCGCATGACAACCTGGATCCCAATCTTTCCACAACAGTGGGCATAATGCAGAGACAGGTACACCAGCAATACTACACAAGGACTTCAACTCAAAAATATCACTATGGGACCCAGGTCCAACAGACTCAAGAGGGCAACGGGTCGGTCACTTTCTAGCAGCAATACAATCACAGATAGTGAATGACTCAGACAGCCTCCCAACCTTCACTGGGCTCGGGGGAACTCGCAGATTGATATAACAATTATACGCGATGTTAGCAACCAACAGGTCAAAGACTGGGTCATAGACGAAAAGGAGACATTAAGTAAGAATAATGCCAGTAACTTTGGGATACAAACAAATGTAAATGAAAGTAATAAACCAATAAGAATGAAGATGCAAAAAAAGTAACTTGAAATTAAAGTGATTAATAAATTGATTTAACTTGAAAAGGACAATCTCTAAGCTTTTCATAGAAACAGAAATTATAAAAACAAATGAAGATAAGATAAGATACGAAAAGAACAAAGATAAGATAAAAATATAAAAGAGATCAATCTCAGCTTAGACTAACTAGCAAATCTCAAACCCCATCTAAAATCGAAGAAAAACATAGGTGAAGGAAACAGGGAAACGTGGTGAATACCAAAACTTACGGAACTAAGAAAAAAAGAAAGAAAATTTAGGCGAGACCATCAACACTCTAAAGGGGAGGAAACAAAACTTAAGAGACAGGAATTTAACAAAATGGAGGCTAAATACAAATAAAAATGTGTTTAAGGCAAAACTTGATTCATGGGAAAGATAATAGACTAACTTCACCTTTCCTTTTGGGATTTATTACGACATAGTCAAAGATAAAGCTTACAACAAGATATGCCTCATAAATAAGGGTCACAACACTTGGATTAACATCATAGAGGAAACATTGAAGTGTATAATAAACTTTCACTTTCCGCAGTATGAAAATGAGGATGATACAGAGGAGCACACAGAGATCAGAAATAGGGCTCAAGAAATCCCAAACACAGACGATGATTATAAATTCACAAAGGAAGAGAGTCAGGAAGTAATTAAATCAGCTAAGGAAGGAAAAGCCCCCAGGGAGGAAGATCTTTCAACTGAAGTTGTCAAGGAGCTCTTCCTAGCAGAGGAAGATCTCTTTATCAAAATTTTAAATGACTGTTTAGAAAAAGGATACTTCCCCGAAATACGGAAACCAAAACTATTAGTACTCTTCCATAAGGAAGGAAAGGATAGATCATTCCTAGGAGCGTATAGGCCCATACGCTTACTCTCCTCATGGGGAAAATTTTAAATAAATTAATGGCGAAAAAGTTAACCCAATTCTTGGTTAGTAAAAGAATCCTCAACTCGAAACAGTTCGGCTTCTCTCCGGAGAGAAGCACAGTAGACGCCCTAGAATGCCTGATAAGACAAATTCAGAAGAACAAAAGTAACGATTTTTCATACCTGCGTAATTCCTTTAGATGTGGCCTCGGCCTTCAACAGTCTTTGGTGGCTGAGGATACTAGCACGCCATTTAGAAGTTAATTGTCTAAAGAATCTTTTTCTATTATTGGAGAGCTACCTCACGGATAGAATCCTTAATTACAACTGAGATTGTGTCACAATCGTTCACCTTTATTTAAAAAGATCACGTCATGGGTCTAACCTCGAGCCAGTCCTTTGGAATATAGCTGTCGACACAGCCCTCAATACAGAGTTCGAAGAAGGAGTTTCCACACAAGCCTTTGCTGACGAATTTATCATTACAGTCTCTGGAACAGATTGCGACTGGAAGACAAAGTCCACAGGGACTTAGAGAAATTCAATAAATGGAGTAAATTATACAAATTAAAGTTCAGCGGGGAGAAGACAAAACTCATCTTATTTCCAAAACGGAAAAAGCATCAAAAATCCCCTCCGCGGATCATTTGGCAAAATATCTCCATCACAACATGGGGCACACTTAAATGTCTCTGCTTCACAATGGAAAAAATTAACATCGCTTCCTCAGTTAGGGGACATTAAAGAGAGAACCCTCAAATTAATTAATAAACTAAATAGAATGGTCTCCCATAAATGGAATTTAAAGGGAAGCTAATTAAGGCCCTTTATCTACACTCAGTAGGGCGTATGATATCTACTGGTTCCCTAGCTAATACACAGGTAGGGAGCGACAAAGGGTGAAACTGCCGAAAATTCAAAGAATCGCTTTCCTATGTGTTATAAAAGCATTCTCAACAGTCCAACAGCAGGTCTACAAGTTCTTGCAGGATTAATTCCGCTTATTCGTAAGGCCAAAGTGATGTTAGTTCTTTGGATGCTGAAGTGAACAGATTAAACGATAACATTCTTGGTACTTGTTCCGACGTGGAGTTTAATAAGTATGAAATAGAAATGCATGAACTATTTTCTAAATTGGATGTATTCAAAATTACTTTAAAGGAAGAATGTAAAAAACTTATTAATGCATGTCAAGATATAATGAATGTTAATGCAAATGGTTTAAAACTTCCTCGCTTGGAACGGCCAGTGTTTACTTCTAATTACGTTGATTGGATATCATTTCGGGATTAATTTCTTGCCAGCGTTGGAAATAATAATGCATTAAGTGACAGTCAAAAATTGCAATACCTTAAGCTTTCTGTGAAAGGTGAAGCAGCTGCTTTACTAGAATCAATTCAAATTTCAAATGCGAATTACGGAAAGGCGTGGAAAGCGCTTACTGAACGTTATAAAAACGAAATAGAAATAACAAATGCAGAGTTAAATAGATTAATTTCACAACCTGTTCTAAAACATGCATCTGCTTCAGGTTTGCGGAGATTAATTGATACAACAAAACAGTATATTGATACATTAAAAGTTCTTAAACAGCCAGTAGAGACTGGGATACTATGATTATTTTTCTGTTAAAAGGAAAACTTGATCATGAAATCCTGAGAGAATGGACGATGGAGCAGGCAAACAAAAAAATTTCTGCCTTCGCTGAATTCAAACTCTTTTATTTTAAAAATAGCGAATGCTATTGCTTCGTTGGCAGTGTGCCAGAGGGAGAAGGCGGGTTTGCTTTCTGAAACTAAAACTCTCAGTTCGGGTGGTAGATACACTTTTTCATCCCAACTTGTGGTTAATTTATGTGTTCATTGTAAGAGTAAATCTCATTCTCAATTGTTTAAATGCGATAGGTTTTTAGAACACCCTATCAAAGAAAAATGGGATATTATTAAAAGGAATAAATTATATGCTAATTGTTTGAAAGATAGTAAAACGCATCCCATTTTCAAATGTCGTGCAGGCATATGTAAATCTTATTCAAAGCCACATAATACAGTGTTATGTTCACAAAATTCAAATGATGAAAAATGTTATACACCCACGGAACACGGAGCTTCTACTATTAGTAGCAATAACGCCACGGTGCCTGTCTCGCAGACAGTTCTGTTACCTTCTGCAATCGTTTATGTTAAAGGTATTAATGGCGATTTACAAAAATGCAGGATGCTAATTGATTCAGGCAGCCAGGGCTCATTTATTCGGGAGCACTGTATAAACTGATTGCAGCTAAAGCGCACTAGTGCAAACATAAGTGTAAATGGCTTGAGCTCGCAAGAAATTGGTAGAGTTTCAGGTTCAGTTCAAATACAAGTAAAATCTCCATTTTATAAAACCGCAAGCACTTCACTTAATGCATTAATTATACCCAAGATGACATGCGACCTTCCTCAATATCAAGTTGATAGGTCTGTTTTGATAGCTTTTAAACACTTGCGGTTAACAGATACGAATTGCTTCTAGCCTGGCCCAATAGATATTCTTTTGGGCGTAGATGTATTTGGCGAGATAATGCTTCATGGATGTTTAACTGTTCCGGGACATTCGTTAACAGCCTTGGAATCAATATTCGGTTGAGTCATTATCGGCAAGACGAAATGTGTACCACAAACAATTATATCTAATTATGCTAGTTGTACCCATGTTCAATTTCAGCTTGAAAATTTTTGGAAATTAGAAAAAATTTCAGAAACAAAGTCTTACACAGAGGAAGAAATTGAGTGTGAAAATCATTTCAAGCAGAATTTTTCTCGTGACTCAACAGGTAGATTTGTTCTTAAGTTTTCATTTCGTAAGTCTAGCAGTGAACTTGGGTCATCTAGGGATCTTGCTGTATATCGTTCACAACACACTGAACGTCAATTTATTAGGAATGAATCTCTTTCCAGCCAATACCACAAATTTATGAAGGACTATCAACAACTTGGTTATATGGAATTGATTCGAGAAAACGAAATTGATGTTCCAGCTAATTCTAGCTTTTACCTTCCGCACCATTCACTTCCGGATAAAAATGGTGATAAATTTCGAGTAGTATTATATAGTTCTGCTAAATCTTCTAGCGATATTTCTCTCAATGAGAAATTGCTGGTTGGTCCACAGTTACAGCCTGATCTGACAACATTAATTATTCTTTTCAGAATTCCCATAATAGCTATAACTGCGGGCATAGAGAAAATGTACAGACAAATAATACTGCACTGGTGAAATAAATTAAGAGAATTTTCATATTTGATATACGATCTCCAGAACTACTGGACAGATTTTAATAAAATTTGGTGTGAACGTAGGTTGATATAATACGAACAAAATAAACATTCAACAGCTATAATAGACACACATGTTCGTATGTAAGACTCATGGGAGTCTGAAGGTCTGAAACAGCAGTTACAGAAGACACAAAAGAAATGGGTTAATAGGGGTTATGGTCCTCTCTTGCAGCCATACAGGCCTCGCAGCGTGATGTCATACTGGAAATAAGGCAGTTTATCAGTGCCTGTGGCAAATGGTCCAATTCAGCAACACTGTTTTCAGTTTCTAGATGGTTCTCGGAGGGGGGTTGCGAGTTGCAATTGCCATCCCCAGAGCGTCCCAGACATACTCTATCGGGTTGATGTCTGGAGACCTGGCTATCCAATCCATCCGGCGAATATCCTCACTCTCGAGAAATTCGTCAACCAGAAGAGCTTTATGTGGCCTCGCGTTATCGTCCTGTGAGATGAACTTGGGGCCCACTGCACCCTGGAAAAGGCGAACATAGAGCTACAAGACCTCATCTCTATACCTCACACCAGTCACTGAGCCTCTGTCAAAGACGTGGAAAGGTGTGAGGCTGTCCAACATGATGCCTTCCCAGACCATTACTCCGCCACCGCCATAATTGTTGATTTCGAGGACATTGGAGAGTAAGTAGCGGATCCTTGGCTCTCTCCATATGAAAGTACGGCGATAATCGGTGTTTAGGCTAAAACGGGACTCATCGGTGAACAGAACGGTCGCGCATTGCTCCGTACTCCAATCACTATGCTGCCTGCACCATGCTAATCAGACTCTCCTGTCCGTAGACTTGAGCGGGAAGCAAACACCCGGTCTTCTGGCAAACAACCCTCTCTCATGCAGTCTTTTGGAAACAGTCACCCTTGTTACACGGCATACAGGTCCCGAGACAGCTGAGAAGCTGTAACGCCTCTGTTACGCCTCGCTAAAATGGACAAATAGCGATCTTCTCTGACCGTCGTGTGTCTTCAACGACCTTGCCCAGGCATTCTCTCGACGGATTCAGTATCCTGGAACTGTTTCCATAGGTTACACACGCCGCTGAGCGTTAAATTAAACTCTCTGCATATCTGGACTTGCCATTGGCCTGCCTGTAGCCCCCCACAATTCGCCACCTCATTCCAAGATCTAAACGTTGCTGGTTACTCATTTTACTGTTCCGATATGAATTTGACCGATTGCTGCAAGATAACACCAAGAAATATGCCGAGGTGTGCTAGCGAATGGAATTCATCTTACCCTCCACGCTCTTATAAAGCCTGTTTTTCTGCTGGCTTTACCTACACACACGTGCACGCTTACGTATTTGCCGTAGAGGATTTGCACTTTTATCTAGAAGCAGTGGTTTTTCCCTTCAGTTCAGTTCTTTTGATGCAATTCGATAAAATATGCAAATTCTCCTAATTTATTTCACCAGTGTACAAGATGCAGACTTTCAAAGAATAGTCTGGCGCGATTCACCTTTTAAACCAATTCAGGATTTTCGATTAACTAGGATTGCTTACGGTACTGCATCAGCACCGTACCTTTCCGTGAAATGTTTACAGCAGTTAGCAATAGAAGAAAAATAATTTTCCTTTGGCTTCCAAGACATGTCTTAGAGACTTCTACGTTGATGATTTGATGTCGGGAACCAGTTCAATTACTGAAGCTATAGAATTACAAAGGCAATTGAATCAGATGTTATCACGTGCAGAATTTGTTCTAAGAAAATGGGCTTCTAACAGCAAGGAAGTCTTGAATTGAATTAATTCAGATTTGTGCTTATCAAATGCTTCTTTGAACATGGACAAAGAATATTTGTGTCGATTACAACAAAGACCAAAATGGCTTTTGCCAACTCAAAATTTTCAAGTTAATGATCTGTGTCTCATAAAGAATAATAGCTTACTCCCCACTAAATGGAAAATGGGTAGAATTACTCAGTTACATCCTGGTTCTGATAATATTGTTAGGGTTGTGACTATTGGGACTTCATGGCATGGTCAAAAGAAATATTACAAAACTGTGTCTATTACCAATTTGAGTTTTAATTCATGTGTATTATAAATTAAGCATTATATCATGATTTTAATATTGTATTGTGTTTTTTAAATTTGATGAATTGTAGCCACTGAATGTTGAAATAGTATTTCAAGGTGGGCGGCATGTTCGCGCTTCATGTAAATTTTGAATTTGTTCTCTGCAAGAGGGCGCCTGCGAGCGCCGAACTATATCTATTGTACCAACTTGTGCTTCTTACGGCCAATAAACGCAGTAACGAACGTCTGTGCCTACTTTCCATCCACCTTCACACTATCTTCCCCTCCTTCTCTTTATTAACAATAGAGAATCTAGAGAAATTCCCAGCGGGAGTCCAAGGGATCAATACTATTATAAAACTTGTTACAGACGAGGAGAATAAATATGTGAAAGAGATGTAAAAACGAAATGTTTCTACGACAACTGAAATGCATTGCTTTCCCCCCGGGGGTCGACGCAGAGAACTTTGTGAAGCTACTGGCTAGGATCCGTACTTAGGCAGTCTCGGCCCACGGGGGTGTATAATTTGTCTGGGATGGGTTTAGGCTTGCCAGGGACCGTACTGGTACTGTCTTGTCCGTCCTTTGGCTGTTGGTCGGCTACATGGTGAGATTTCGTGGGTTGTCCTTGGGGGTATGGCTCCCCTTGGTCAACACTTGGGGAACGACTTTCTACGTTTTGCTCTAATATACACTCAATGGTATCGTATGCGTCCACTGCTTTCTCTTACTTGTACTTATCATTCCTCACTTCGGTCCTCCTGAGTTGACCGGGGGGTGCGCCCCCATGGACCGCCTTAAGGGGCTGGGGCGTTATCACCGTGTATGGCACTTAAATGAAGTCTGGTCTGGAATGTCCCTGCTCCTGTAAGCGTTGTAAATGCATGACTACGCCATGCCTACTTCTCCTCTGTGTTATCTATGTAAACATCGTAAATAATTTATATATTTCTCCTGTATTTTTGTTTATTAAACAAAAGTAAAATCAAGATGACCGTAATTGACATCCCAAAATAAAGCGACTTGTTTGTGAGAACACAGTTGTAGACAAATCATCCAGTCAAGAAAGATCACTGTATGTTTTTTAAGTAGACCGATAATTTCGACGCTTGGCTCATCTGTCTTATTTGTTTATGATAATGGCATGTATTGTCTTATCGCAGAACCAATTTGCAATATCATACGTTCGCCTCCTGTCTAGTATGGAGGGTGATAATCTCAATGTCCACGTGGATTGAAACACCACTTACGAGCCATAACGACTAGTCTGCTCAAACCCGACCCTCCATCCAACACGGAGGGCTTCGGTTACCCACAATTGCTTTAAGTTGCAGGAGTAAAACTTGATTGATTGATTATTATGGCATGATCACCTAGACTTCTCCTCTTTATCTAATTTTCATAAGTATTTCACAGGCTATTAACCGTTATTGTATTCATTAGCCTTCGTATTTAAAAAGCAGTAAATCCTCCCATGACGACCACATCCGAAGACGACCAGCATTTTTAAGAACACAAGTAAATGCTAGTACTAAATTTCATCTTTCTAAGTTACCACTGTCCGCATAGGAATCTTTTAATAACTTCTTTCTTCATACCTAGTCCCCTTCGGTTAGAACCAAGACGGGCCACTGCTATTCAGTATCTACCACTTGTTATACTGTTATGTTTATTCTAATAAAGCTTTCTACGCTGGTCGTTTTCTATTGTATTAGGGTTCTGTCTTTGGGGTTCTTGTATTTCCTGAAGGTGGCATGTCCAGCCATGCTTTTCTATGTCAATATATGGCTCATACCGATGTTCTCTACCTTCCCTCAAAACTTGTACGTAGAATTTTGGGACACTTTGTGCATGCCGAGTAAAATAAATTTTTAATATTTTACGCATAAATAAAAAAAATGACAGAAGATCAAATCCAAGGTTACTGGCTGGTAGAGACATTAGGTATTTTTTTAAAGCAGGAGAGATAAAAAATGAGTAGTGTCCTCGCCGGGACTCGAACCCCAGACCTCTCGAATACGCTCCGAGCGTGCTGAGCACTACACCACGAAAGCATGCTAAGAAGGCGGAAAAAATACCTTATAGGCTTTACAATCGATTATTATTAACTTTAAAAGTGAATAGTTTCCGTTTTATTGAAATAAAATTGTACTTCAGTGCAGCGAAGGCACCAAAAGCATAAAGGTTGCAATCTATGTCTGCACAAAATGTAACGCGCATTAAACGTAATTGATTTCTGTATCCATGCATAGTATTTCTTTATTTTTTTCTAATTTGTTATCAAAAGGTCTCCGATATATCAATGACCATGCACACTTTTCATAAATTTAAATTCAAATACAAACATCCTTTTTTTTTTGATTTTACCATACTACTGTTCTTGCATTTTTTACGGTAATACTATTACTGGCGTTAAATAAACTAATAATAGCGAATAAATAGCCCTAATGCTTGCAAACAATATCCCTCAGAATATGGGAGCAATAGCCTAACTTCTAAACAATTTAGTCTAGAAAATGAAAATAACATCGTTGTATAAATGGCCAGTCTGATAGCCCATATTTTAACACCTTGACTGCTGTGTGCATCACCGATGTTTCACAGCGGCCTTATTTTTCGCAGCCGTGTGCATCGAATGTGATTTACAGGTTTTTTATTGTTTGAGGCCGGGATGAGTCACCGGTGCGTCATAAACATACAGATTTATACGGTTAAAATTATTTCTACCGCTTCAGAAAGTTGCTCCTTATTCTCGGTTTCGGTTTTTGAGAGCCTTTTTCCATAAATTGCTATATGATTTTTAATACATATTTTGCTGCAGTAACTTTCGAGTAATTATTATTTATGTGGAAGTAAGACAACGAAGTTGTAATTAAAGTTGATTGCGTTGTTTATTGAAAGCGTTACAATACTAGTGATACATTTTAAGATATTTGTACATTCCCCAAGTTATTAATTTTTGGTTATATACGCTGTTTCATTGTTTGTATTGCAACGTACTGTTTGTCTAATTTTACTAATTTTTACTGTCAAGACAATGAACTCTTGCATTACTTTACGATGAAAACAGTTGTAATCCATTTATAAATATAAAAAATATAGAAGTTTAGAATCATGCAACTGAGAATTAAAACAATAACGAGTTTAAACGAAAACTAGGTATTGCATTGACTTTTAGGAAAAATGGGACAAGAAAGCACTAAAAAAAAATGACTCGACAGAGTATTTTGCTGTAGCAGTGAACATGTTAATGAGATTTTGAATAAAATATGCCGGACCATGACCAAATGGAAACGTCTACTTGTTTTTATGATAAGGCAACATACGGTGAACTAAATAGTTACTGAAACTAATTACACAATCAAAAGTACTTTAAGCAAAATGTCATCAAAATGCATATAGTAATACCACAATGGAGCTGTACCAATTTTCATTTCTAAGTCACAATTTACTTTTTTTTCTTAATTGGAAATATTATGTTAATCAATATACCAGTTATACTGAAAAGTAATTTTGTCCCAATTTTTTTCTATGCTTTGACAAAGCTCAAAATTATTATACAAAGCATGTAAAATCTCGATTAATAAGATTTTAAACAATAAATTAATGCTAATGAACATGCGTAGTGAATACCATGAATTGAATTTTTTAATGGTCTACGCCCTTAAACGCCGTTTAGACTCTAGAATGGCGTTTAGGTACTCTTAGACATCCTGTATATATATTTACAGGAGTAATTTTATGAGGACAGCGTTTGGTAGCGAAATTATAAACCTGGCTCTTGAATCAGAATTCCGAGGTGCTCTTTCCGACAGCATACTCTTATCAGACACTTGATCGATCAGCGTATGATCCTTGATTCAGAATTCAAAGCACAAGATTTATTTTAATTAAGATACTAGAAAGAAAAATATCTGGCAATAGTTTTAATATTGTGATTCTAAAAGAGTGAAATTTCAAACAGTAAAATATTTATTTATTTTGCAAAACTTTATTTTGTAACATGGTAAAATGGTTCGTTTCAAACTCAGCAGATGGCGCCACGAGTTAAAACTAACTTTATTTGAAATGTAGAAACACAGTGTTAAATTCATTTGCGTACATATTACTCTATTTTTTGACAAGGTTTTACAAACTTCAAGAGATTTCAAATTTCAACTTTTTTTTAAACCTGCGTAACGAAAAATTTATTGCTCGACTTTTGAAAAATATGAAGCTATAGTATAACATCAGTAATGTTAAATAACTTGGCCCCGCGGTAAAAGAAGGTAGTTTTAATCCATCGCAAAATTTCTTTTATTTGGTGCAAAAAGTACTATATAAATATGTAAAACTTTTATATCATAAAAATCTTCCCCGATATATGAACCTTAGCGACCTATCCTCTCAATAAAATGAAATTAAATTTTAGGTTATTGTGATGACAGATAGAAGATTTATCACGGTTGAAGTTACAGTGAAAAGATTACGAATTTAATTACTAGAAAACTCAAAGTTGAGTAAAAACGAAATTTGAATACAAATCGAAGCAAATGGATTTTATATTTATTAGGACATCTTCTTCAGGGTATTAATATCACCAGAAATTGGGGGCGAGGGAAGAAGTCAGTCTGCTTCTGATTTAATAAATGCACAAACAAAAAATTAATATATAGAAAATTTTAGGAAAAAATTAATTTTAAATTAAATCGTGTATTAGTCAGTCCAATCTCGACAGGCCGAAATTTTAAAAAGTAGGCTGCTTGTGTTCAAATGAACAGCAAATCATAAAACGAAAATAAAATTAGAATTAGAAGGAGAATATGGCACATAGAATAATCAAGAATTTTTTAATATCTGAAATGTACTTACAAATTAAAACATATAAAATGGAAAAATTCAAGAAAGGCTTCATAGCTGAACACAATCAACAGTAAACCATAATTTCTCATTGATGACAGAAATAAAATGAATACTAAAAATCACAAATTTTAATCAGATACGAAATTCGCAATTTAATACGTTAACCAATTTCTTGAATTATGAATTTAATAATTGCTTAATATCATTCGATAAAAGGAAACTACTGTAAACTTAACATGTTTGGCAAATAACTAAGTAATATTTAAGTTTTTAACATACTATATAGTAAGATAGTAACCTACTAAATTTAATAAATAGAACTATAACAATTGTAGTTAGAAAAGAGGAGGACCAAAATTGTTTACGATATAAGCTTCTTAAATTTAATATCAAACATGTTTTTGTGCTGAATTATAATCAATTAAAACAATACAGTAGTAGTAATTGAGGTTGTTTAAATTGTGGTGAAGTTGTTGTAGTAGTTTCAACGGAAGAATAAATCTTACAGTAAGACGGAAAGTATTGAGATAATAGTAATAATAATAATAAACAATAATAAAATGTAAAATTAAAATAATAAATAGTAAATGAAATGAATAATAATAAACATGATAATAATTAATATTTTAATTATTATTATTATTAT
>KK115456.1:37191-68221 GCA_000611955.2 Stegodyphus mimosarum
TTTTTTTTTTTTTTTTTTTTGTCAACAGTTTTTATTTTGCTGGTTTTTATTTTCTAAATGTTTATTTTAACATTTACTTCAATTTAATTTTCTAATCTATTTAATACATACATATATGTATACGTGTTACCGTGAAAGACCGAAATTGGTGAATGTCGATATTCTTCGTTAAATGTCATCACATATCTAATACGTCAGTGAAAGACCGAATATTTGGTTTAATTTTATACAGTTGGATCATCACCAGTGTATGTCGAAAAACACTAATATGCTCTAATGGAGGTCGAAACGAGAAGGCAGACAGAGAGGCGTTATAAAAGCTAGGCACTCTTGTGCAATTCAAAGTGTCATAGCAATTTAAGTTGTTGCAATAAGTAAGGCTGTATATCGCATAACTAAATAAATTTATTATTAGCAATATCTTCTCTTCTCATTTAGAATGTTCTGTTCATTTCATGTTCAACAGTTTATTTGCATGTGCAACTATTTAAGCCTTTTCCTATTTTGACATATATCATAATATGTTTATTATTAAAAACGTATTAATATTTTAATAATAAAGTATAATTTTAAAACTTGAAAAAATATTTCTATTCAACATTCACCATCAGTGCATCGTGAATATCGACGTTTGCTTGCGTAAGTGAGAAATAAGGAAACTTAGCAGATATTTCGGAAATACACTAAACGATTATGTGAATGTTGACATTCACCAGAGAAAGTCGACATTCCCCGATTTCTGTCTTTCACAGCATATGCACCCAATTTTTTTTTTTTTTTTACACGATAGATACGTTCCTTAGGAAAAACCCTCAGGAAAAATCAAAAATTACAAAAAAATCAGAAAGGATTTCATCTAGAAATAAATCGGTAAGAGATGTATATTGAAAAATTCATTTCAACTTTCATTAACATTTCATTTACTTTGAATAGAACTTATCACAGTCAAACAACACCATTTAAAAATTTTTACGTGAATATTTTTAAGTAGAAATGACTACAGATGAGAAAATATTTTCCGGTACCTAATTAGTCAAAGAAGCAAACAAATGCTATCCTCTTATAATCAAGATTATCAGAGATATAATTAATTAAATATTTTAAAGACCATTTTCAATATTGTTTAAGATGCTGATAAACTAACTAAAAAGGGAACTGAAATTTTGAAATCAAATAATGTGGGGTACCATTTACATCAACGATAAGAATAGTAACAATGCTATGAGGAAAAATTTTGATATTTAATTACTGGAGAAAATTAAGACTAAGAAGTGACCGGATTCAATTTTTAATATCCCGGAATATCCCAGATACATCGCAGTTGCGGCGTTCCGTTTGGAGACCGGATATGATTGTTTTCCTAAACACGTGCACCGCCACTGGTATATATGGCAGTTCCTTGCGCACTTAGTGCAACCAGAATTTTGAGATGGACAGAGATCATTTGCTGAAATGTTCCTCGTTGAAAGAAAAAATTCTGTACAGTTGATATTGGAATGCTAAAGAGTTGATGCAGTTGATATCCAGAGACTAATTTTTTTTTTGGCTTAATGTAGTCCCATGTTATTTCATTTTCCAGTTTCGATGTAGTTATTGTTATTGTAATGAGATTAATTACCGTTTTTGCCTTTTGTTTGTAAATCTATTTTCGTATTTTTTTCATGCTTCAATCTCATGCATTTTAGATGCATGGGCACCAGTGATGCATAATGAATAGCATTTGCAATAAAGAAATATTGTTTAAGATATCTATTAAGTTTTCGAATGCACGTTTGTAATAGATGTGACATTTCGTATTCTTTGCTAACATAAAATTCTTTGCTAACATTTTATGTTAGCAAAGAATAGGAAATGTCGCATCTAGACTATTTCGTCTGATGTGACTATCTCGTCTGACTAGACTATTTCGTCTTCTTTGCTAACACTTTAGCAAAGAAAACGAACTAGTCTAGTCTCTGCAACGCTTACACTATGTCTACTAACAATAAGTACCACAGAGACAGAGAAAGGGTGTAAAGGACCCTTTTATTTGACTCAAAAAAAAGTTAACAGACGGCCCCACTCGTGCTTACAAAAACAAATAATTATGATTTAAATCAAAGATAATGGCTTAACTAAAACTAAGAAAAGTAAGCTAGCCCAGGGGCTGCACAATTAGAACAACGTGCAAGGTCGCTATGACTTAAGATCGGCGTAATAAGCCTAATGGTATATGGTGCTGTGAATATCGCAACACCACACACTACTAGTAGCAAAAAACCAAATTAGCAACGTGGCTTTTTGCAGGCAGAACACGCTCTGATTCTACTCTCTAAAACCTGCCTTTAAATACTCTCTTCTTTTTACCTCATTTAAATATCGCGCGAGCTGGAAATTTACATTCTGGCAGGAAAATGGAAATGAAGAGAATATAAAAGCTGCTTAACATGAACTAACTGGTTAAAAATTAAACGAGACCTTATAAAGATTCATGTTATATATATATAAAATATTGCCACGGAAGGATGACTGCAGTTACTACAGAAGCATGAATTTCAAATATTACAGAATTTGTTTTTCTTTTTAAAGCTTTTTAGTACGGTAAAGAAATAATTTCTATTTCGGATAATTCTGTCTAGAAGATCCATATAAAAGTAGAATATTTTAACTGAAAGGTGTCATATAATCAAAATTAGCATAGGTTACAAGTTTACTTTATTTGATTCCATTTGCTACTTTTATTTAATTCATTTTAGCAAAATCCGCGGAAGCTATTGCTCTGTTTGATTCATTTCTCAAATTAGAATTACTCACCTACTACCAGCTGCTTGAAGAAAATTTACTCGTGTAATATTTCAGATTAGGCGAAAAAGAAGCTTTAGTATGGCGTATAAATTGAATAAAATTATCGATTTCGAGAGCAATCAGATACAGGTCTTCAGGAGCAGAACCTGTCTCTGATCGCCCTCAAAACCGACACGTTTTATTCAAAATCTTGCTCCAAACTAAGCTTGCTTTTTAGTCTAATTTTAAATATTCTTTTATATATTTGCAAGTGAATAACCTCATCCACAACCGAGAGATTTTCCCAGTCACTAACTGTCTCTTCAGCTTAAATTAAAAATTGTACAATCAGTAGGTTTTTTTTTTTTTTTTTTTAAAGCAGGAGACGTGAAAATTTTTTTTTTTTTTTTTTAAAGCAGGAGACGTGAAAAATGTGCAATGCCCTCGACGGAACCATGGACCTCTCGAATACGCGTCGAATATACTTCAATTACACCAGAGAGTCATGCGGAAAGGAGGGAGAAAATATCTTGTAACATCCTAGCTAAGTTAGAGTTCCTTAAGAGCTAGGGTATTGAAGAACCGTGTAGCAAATATTCGCTAAGTTCTTGCAAGTATCAAGTCCAAAGAAGGGTTAAATTTACTCTTCATTCCAACTTAAAATGAGTTAACAGATGGCCCCTTCTCTGGCTTCTTATAAGCCTCCACTTGGGCTTTAACTCAAGATAGAAAATGCAAAACTAATCTAATACTAACTAAAATAAAACAATGGAAGCTACACAAAATTAACTAACAGAGTTGACTCTTATTAAAGATCACCGGCGTATACGAACAGGCTCGTAGCAGTACAGCGCTATAATACTAAGCTTAGACTAAGCAGCAACAACACGGACGAAAGGCAGAACACGCTTTCCTACTCGCGTGACTCAGACTTCAGCTTAAATACTCGTTTCTACCTTATTTACATAAATCGAAATCTGGAAACTCATTCTGACAGAGAAACGCAGGTGGGAAATGAGAAGGTAAAGGAAAGGCTTGTTCCAAAATAAAAACAACTATTAGAAAACTAAACCCTAGTACCTTATATATTCAGCCTTTTAAAGGGCTACTGGGGATTAGTGGAAACCACTCGCCGAAGCCTGGTGGTGACGAATTATCTTCCACCACTTTTTAGTTCGGGCCCCACTGTAGAGGTTTTCGGTTTTTTTTTTTTTTTTGAAGCAGGATAGTTCGCGTGCCATGGTGCAGTCACTGTAGATTTTTCTTTAAGAAGGAGAAGGGGAAAATGTGCAGTACCCTCGGCGGGATTCGAACCTTGGACCCCTCGAATACGCGTCGAAAATGCTTCAATTATACCCCGAAGGTATGCGGAAAGGAGGGAGAAAATAACTTTTACAACTATTTATCAAAAACAAAAAATGAAGGAGGTAATATTCACCTATGGGTGAATTGGAGTAACCATTTAGCAGCTACTCGGGGAAAATTCCACGATACATGTATTCTTCATTTGAAAGAAACAACTAGGGATCTTATTCACTGATGAGTGTATCAAAATTAGAGCGCACAGGTATAGTTTTACGTACACCCCTAAGTAACAACTAGAATTTATTGATTTTTAATTCAGACAACGCATCATATATGGCCAGCGGCTAGTAAGCCGGATATGGCTTCCGAAGTCAGTTAATTCGGGGGGGAAAACTGCGAAGTATTTTGAAACAATTAAAAGAGTTGTTTGATACTAGATTTACAGAACGTATAATTAGAAAATAAAAATTCAGAATTCATTTTTACAATAAATAAGCTAAAAAAATCACACTTTAACATTTTTATATGTAAAGGTGACGAATTGCATGTTTTACATGTAAAGGTTTTGAAACAGTTATCAAAACACATTTAACTAACATTAAGAGGCGAGTTCTTACTCATTCAATGCGATTTGAATGTATGTTAAGAAATGAGAGTACGTTCTTGTTCTCACACATGAATGTTTTTGAGCATGCGTTTACAATTATGTGAAGAATTATTTTCAAGAAGATATTTTCAGGGAATATGTAAGAAAAAAAATTATTATGCCATATTTATTTAATTAAAAGCATCTATTTTAAGTCTGAAGTGCAAAGTAAAGAAAAAAAGATTCCTCATCTTTTCGGAACAATGAATTTAATTCGTTATTCTTCAAAGACTTGGTAATGAGTATTTAAAGTTTAGAAATCTTTTTGGCTATCATAAACTGTAACTAAACTTTAAATGGACTAGCGGGAAATAATAGCTAAGTAACAACTCAAACTCCAGAAAGGTGTAAAAAACCCTTTATTGAAAACTAAAAAAAAGACACACCTAATGCTTGTAAATCAGCCAACCATTTGTGGCGAGATAACTTAAAGTACGGTAAGTTCAAATGTAAAATTTATATTCAAATAAACTAGCAGCCGGAAGAGGACACAGATCACATAAGCGAAGTTGTCTCAAAAACTTAACCGGCGTGGATATCAATAATCGGAAATTATACTCCAGGGTCGAGGAGTACAAATCGTATCATATCTAGCAATCTATTAACGTGGCCTCGAGAGACAGATCGCGCTCTGTTTTACAGTATGAAAATCTCACCTTAAATACACACGAACTAATTTAATTCTGGCGGGAAAACGGAAGGGAGAATTGGCAGTAAAGATTTAAAACATAAAATAACTGCTTAGTTGACCTTATATACACTCATGTCCAAAATTATGTGTACATGCATAAATTCACTGATTTCTCAGAGACTATGACTTATAATTTAATGAATTTGCGTGGAATCATACATAACATGATGACACATAAATGCAAAAGAAAAAATTGAAGATCACCTCATATGATATAAAATTGTAGCATGAAACAATAAAAATGGTAATAAAGTGTGACAAAGAGAGTTAAGAAAAAAAGGAATGATTCAGAAAAAGAATTAAGTCTTACGAATTTAATATGGAATATGATCCCCCCTGACTTGTACACACATATCACAACGTGTTTTAAGGCTGGAAATAACGTTGTTAACCACAGTTTGGGGAATTAATCTCCACTCTTCCAGCAATGCCGTCTTCAGAGCATTTACATCTCTAGGAGGAGGATGTATACGTGCAATTGCTCTAAATCTCCACTCTTCCAGCAATGCCCTCTTCAGAGCATTTACATCTCTAGGAGGAGGATGTATACGTGCAATTGCTCTTCCAAGGTAGTCCCATAAGTTCTCTATCGGGTTAATGTCAGGAGAGTTTGGTGGCCAAGGTATTCGCTTAATGTCTTCACTTTCAAGGAATTCATCAACGATGTTTGCTTGATGTGGACGGGCATTATCATCCATACATAAAAATTCAGGTCCATATGCACCCCTGAAAAGTCTTACATAAGGATCTAAGACCTCATCCCGATATATCTGGCCTGTCACAGATCCGCTGCTGAACACCTGTAGGGGCGTACATCCATCGATCATTATTCCACCCCAACCATCACATCTCCACTACCGAAACGGTCACGTTCCACAATGTTCGAGGGATCATTTCGTGTTCCTCACTCCCTCCAGATCTAAACACGTTTAGAATAACCAGTTAAACTAAACCGCGACTGATCAGTAAAGAGAACATGGGACCATTGATGTTCAGTCCAGTTTTGATGTTCTTTACACCAATTAAAGCGATCCCTCTTTTTCTGTGAAGGCAGTAAAACACATACCCTTGGCTTTCTGGCATAAAGGCCTTTTTCATTAAGCCTTCTGATTCATTAATCCTATTGTTTGCCGTGATGCAACAGTTCCAGTGGCGGCTGCAAGCTCTGAACTTAACTGGCGAGCAGTAGCCTTTCTGTTACGACGGGCAGTTAATGCCAGATACCGATCTTCAGAAATAGTTGCCATTCGTTTCTAACCTTGTCCAGGCCTCCTTACAACACTTCCATCATTTTGAAACTGTTTCCATAGCTTAGAGACTGTCTGTCTTGAAATATTCAGACATGTGGCTGTTTCCATGATTGACTGCCCTGCTTCTAAACGGCCGATAATTCGCCACTTTACAGATTCTTCCAAATGATACTTCGAAGCCATAACAAACCGCTTTGAGTCCCTACACACTGAAATCAAACGCTATGTTGCAGAAATTCACTCAAATATTCAGTTTGCGCAAAGCGCTTGATTCACCCTTGGATGACGTAACGCCTAGATTTGCATATCACAAACCGTTTGATTACTTTTGATTGGATAATGCTAATTAGGCTTGGTTTTCACACATTCCCTGCAAATACGGATCACATTGATTCGATATTTCATTGAATATCATCATTTTTGGGTATGTAAAGATAATTTTGGCCATGAGTGTATTTTCCCTCCAGAATTTAAGTTATTGCAACGAAGGTCTTTAATAACCTTGGTAGAATCTTGAATTTAAACATCCTAACTGGAAGGGAATATACTTTAACAAAACATCTAACACATTTTAATTACTCACTTTTTATTTCACTTCATCAAAATCTTTCTTACAACTAGCAGTTATTCTACAATTAATTTTTCACCCATCTTCAGCAAAATGTACTGAATGGAAGAACGTGTGTTATTGTACAAGTATTTCAATACTACCATCTCACCAAAATCCTACATGTTAAGAACGTAGACACACTAGACCTCAAGAACACTTTAAATTCAAAATTGTTCCTAATGTGTCAAGCAAAATATTTCATTGCACTTTAATGTTGGCTGGAGAGCCTAGCTTTTAATTACTTTCATGCATATCCCTAGCTTTAAGTTATTTTACCTTAACTTGCTAGCTTACACTTAAAAGTACTTGCACACTTCAAGAATTCTATATTTGTCTCTAACACATAGTTTAACAGAAACTTTAGCGCTTACAAAACAAATTTATCAAATATACGCCATGAAATATTTACAGTTCTTTTACATTGAGAAAAATTTATCCAGTTTACACTTTACACCGCACCTACAGGAGTTGCTTAAAATTACAAATACGTAAAATTTCCTCAAAAATTATTTCGGTCCAGTTCAAATCCCGGTAAACGAGATAGCTGCATGGGCATTTTCGTGGTTTTCCCCTCTAAATGTAACGTGTATACGAGCTAGTTTCCCTAAGAAAGTCCTCCCCGAAGGCATCCCTTCCCTTAGGCAGATAGCCGTCATGTGCTTTGCCGTAATCAAATAAACCATACCAATCCTCAAAAATCAGTCTCTTAGACTAAAACCAGAAATCTTATTCCCAGACTCAACTTAAATCGCAAAAAATGCATAATTAATTCAAAAGCTTCTTGTTACATAACAAAACTCACATATCCTAACTTGAGGCAAAACTTCTGTCAAAATTATTCAAACTGTTGCACTTTTAGACATAAACTAAAAACTGAATACTTGAAAAAAAAATTCACCTATCTTTTGCTCCCTTTATAGTCGGTCATCGATTTGGCGAGAAACTGCTTCCTAATTGGATAGGCAGTTTGAAGAATTATCACTACCCGATGAGGCCTCTTAGCATTTTCATATCGTATGGGAACTCATTGTTTCTCCTGAAAACTCCTCGGTTGGTTAGTTCGAACTGTCCTCTGATTCTTGTAATCCTTCTTTTCTGGTGATTCCTCCTCCCTAGACCGCTTTCGGCTTAGCTGTTGCAATTGAAGGTACTTTGCTGGCATCTTTACGCGGATAGAAAGACTTAAATTAAAATAAAACTTGGTTAGTTTAACTAAAACCTTACATGTGTACTTTCTGAAACCTTTCCTTCAAACTTCACCGCCAGCTGAAACAAACTCTTGAGCGTGTTTGTGTCTATCATTTCGAAAAATCCCGAATTTGCGGCAGTAACCTAAGCAGTATAATTTGAACCACCTCTGAGTCGGGCTTTATCCCATACAATAAATTTACCTATTGTATTTTTCTTAGTATAAATTCTGTTAGTTCTTCGACTTTAAGCTGGGTTCTGTTAAACAGTTCTCCTTCCAATTTCGCCCCATCTTTTCCCATGGGAAAAGGTTTTTAAGTTTAACCATTGCGTTTTTAAATACCCAGAGTTTATAATTCTCGCAGTCTGGATCTCCTAATAAAATTTTACCGATGCATTTATACAAGCTGGGTGCCTGTCCAAGAAGTACGGCGGTAGCTGTGGTGACTTTTTGTATTTACCCAACTGGACCAAGCAAAACATGTGAGTACAGTTGTTCCAAAAATGTGATTAAGAAACTTTCACCGTGAAAAATCACTGCGGGTTTCATCAACGCTCTGATTGTTTCTCCGATGTATGCCGCCGGTGGAGCTTGTGATGTTGAAGGGACCAGACAAAGCATTGAATTTTGTTGGGACTTGGTCCTTACTTTAGTTTGGCGCCACTGAAAAATTTAAAAATCTTTCCTGGCAATCATAAATTTTAACTAAACTTTAAATAAATTGTAAGCAAATTATTGTATGTCTTAAGAAACAACTCAAAATTCAGAAGGGTGTAAAGAACCCTTTATTGAAAACTAAGAGGAAAAGAAGGCGCACCTGATGCTTACAAATCAGCCAACTCCTTATAGGTAAATAACTTTAAGTACAGTAAGTTCAAATGTAAAATTTAAATTCAAATAAACTAGCAGTCGAAGGCTACACAGCGCGAAGATGGCTAAAAACTTAACCGGCATGGATATCACCTGTCGGCAATTATAATGCAAGGTCGAAGATTGCAGATTTTATCTTACCTAGCAATTTAATAACGTGGCTTCGAGAGGCAGAACACACTCTCTCTTGTAATTTAAAAAACCTCACCTTAAATTCACGCGAATTTATATTTTGCCGGGAAAACGGAAAGAAGAAGTGACAGTAAAAGTCCCAAACATAAAATAACTGGTTAATTAACAAAAAGGAACCATATAAGTATTAAAAAGACAACAAATGAAACATTTCAAGAAAAAATATTTTAAATTACAGAATATAAGCAAAGATTTTTTTTTTATTCCAATGGCGGGCCCTCAGCCGACCTCGGCTTAGCCACTGCTAAGGCCAGAAGTGGGGGTCACTTTATTATGGAGGCACCTAATAGATGGGCCCCCTTTGCCTCCTATGAAGAGACGGACAGTTACAGCCATGCCTTTTCCGGGATTCGAACCCAGGCCCTTTGGTATCGTGGCCGGCTCCCCTAACCACTATACCGTCTGGGCGGCTAATAGGCAAAGTATAATGATAAACCATAAGCAGTATGCATGCACACTTCCTCAGGCTGCGATAATAATAACTGACTGTTGGCTCAAAACAAAAACTGAGAAATTATGCAAAAAAGATACAAATTCATTTCAAGAAAATAAAATTAAATGCAAAAGAGTACTCTACCACTCGCCTTTCTTAAATTTGATTATTTGTAGTTTTTCAATTTTTTTTGCTCCATTGTTTCCTGGCATTTATGCTTTTTACAATCTACGAGCGTAAATAAAAGTGCCTAAGCTATTTTTTTCTAAAAAAACCACAGTCTATTTGAAGGGTAGTAACTTTAAGACAAACAGACGGAATTTAGGCATGTACCGGGAAAAATACAGGGTACCTCCTTCGAAAGGGGCCCCGGGAAAAGTGTGATAAAAATCTTATAACAAGAAAATTGAAACCAAATTTTTGTATGATATAACTTTATGCTTGAAAAATGAAAGTGCATTGCAAGAAGTGCTGGAAGTGATCTCCCTCCATCTGTACCCACAGCTTAACACGGTACTGCAAGTTCGCGTATGTTTCTGCCAGAGTATTGGGCGACATTGCTTGGATTTGACGGCGGATATTCTGATGTAACTTGTTGATGGTGCTTGGTTTGTGCTTGTACATATTATCTATCAACCGACCCTATAGAAAAAAGTCAAGAGAGTCAAGTCTTGAAGAATGATTCCAACGTAGTGTCGTACTCGCTACAAACATGTCACATGTTACCCTTCACTGGTGACAAAACTATCAAAACAATTCCCGAGATGCGCCGCTGTGATAATGCATAGAACAGCCCACCTTCTGCGAATGCAGGTGTTCCTCGACGACTGTATGCTGTTTGTCACTACTCCATAAACGTGTGTTTTGTTAGTTCACGTATCCTGACGAGTGGAACCACGCTGCATCACTATACCATGTGCACTATGGCAGCAAGATACACGAAAACGCAGCGCTGTGTTGAACGGGATATGCAGGTGAGAGGAGGTCGCTTCCAGCATCTCTTGTAATATACTTTCATTTCTCAAATCTAAAAGCATGTCATGTAAAAATTTGGTTTCATTTCCTCTTGTTATAAGATTTTTATCACACTTTTGTCGGGGACCCATCGAGTGGGACACCCTGTATTTCCATTCCTTCTTTCCAAGAAGTTCTTCTAGATGTCGCAAGTTAGCGGTCCTGAATACTGGCCGAAGCAGCACGGCAACGTTGTATGACGTTGCAAACTCGTCGAGGGTCATGTTGCAAAAACGTTGCAAAATGTCGTCTTTAAGACGCTCACATGTCCACGAAATTCCACTGTTTTCTAGCCGTTGCAAATATGTCTTTATTACGTCTTTGCATATGAGGGTTTTGTTGCATAGACGTCGCTATTGCGGCTTTCTTAGGTTATATTTTGCTTGTCAAAGAATCGTGTCACGACGTCTTAACGACGCTCAAATGTTAGCAGAATTCCACCTTTTTGCAACAGTTATGAAAACATCGTTATTATAACCTTGTGTTACGTATTGATCTATGCAGAAAAATAAGCTTAATAATTAATATATTTTTCTTCTTTTTTAAAATTTTGTATTCCTTGTATTTTTTTAAAGTTTAAATATTTTATCATTTCCTGAAAACCAGAAGATAATACAAATTTTTCTCTGTAGAATAAATATGCACAATTTTAAAGAGGCAAATATTCAAGAGAAATTAAAACTTACGAGTCTGATACTACACTGTAAGCATTCATTATAAAAATAATGTACTATAAAGAATGACTAATTTGCAATAACTTTGATATTAGATTTAACACGATTATCCTTTTAAAAAATATACTGTGTCAATGCAAAACACCAGTAACAAGATATATTAGTTTTCAGCAGTTTATTATGCGATAAGAATAAAAGTAATGTTACAAAACAATTACATTATTTAACTATAAAGAAAACATATAAATATCTATGAAAGGTATTAAATATCAAAATTCTCGCAAAATTATCAATGGCGACGAAACAAGTTGTCTCAAGAAACATCAAAGGAATTTATTGTTTTCATGTACTGCAGTTTGAAACAAAGTGCATAATCTTAACAAACAAATATGTGTTAAAAAAATGTCCATTGAGTTTCCATTCAGTCCATAGGGTTAGTTATAGTCCATAGAGTTAATTTCCCAATGCTTGTCAGCTAATGCTGAAACTTGACTACGCTTTTGTCTATCAGTTATCATATTATAATTAATCATCTGCAAATAAAATACATATATACGTCTATATAATCCTTTTTTAAAAATTCATCTACATATTTAAATATCCAATACATGACAACAGGGCAATTAGTATGAGGTTTTTATAGACTAACAATGTAGCAGTCTACAATAGATTAATTCCTTTAACAAATCATTTTTTTGAAACCCTAAGGGAAAAAAATGCAAAAATAACTTTAGATGAAATGGAGTATATATGTTTTGAAATATTTCCCATACCTCTTAAAGAATTTTGAGGGAAACTTTCATTTAAAAACTCACGAGGAAAGCTTCTGAATTTGATCGAATTTTCGCTGAAGTACTTGCATGCATGCTTATCGAAAAAGCATGCTTTTCAAGATTATATTACTTAGTTATCCATATGTGTAAAATATAGCAATGATTATAAAAAGGTATAATTCTAAAAGTTTTATATTTCCTAACTTTGAGATTTTTTGTTTTCAGATATTTTTTTATATAATGAAATTCTGAGTTTTTCAGAAATTTTTATAACGTATTTAAACACGGTTTTCCATGAAAATTAAAGAAAGTATAGAGTTATTTAAAATAATACTGATAAAAATATACTTGGTGTGTGAAGAATACAGAAAACTCTTCGAATAATTTCGAAAATTAATTAGAGTTGAATTAACTTTAGATTGTGAAGCTAGTTTTTAACCAAATAAAGAAACTGAAAATTATGATTAAATTAGAAATATAAAATGTAGGTTATTATCCAGAAATCTCAGCTGCTTTACTGGAGAACTTTCTAAGCGAATATTATACAGAGATAAACCATGAAAAAAATATACGCAGCCGTAAACGATAACACCGAGATTTAAATTGAGGACGAAATATCAATGATTTCGCTCATTTGTCTGGTTAAAAGCTAAAAAAAATAATGGTCAAGGAAAGCATCATCTTTTCTCCGCGGATTTATATGCAATACTAAGTTACCTGGAAGATTCTTAAGAAAATATCATTAAATAAGCTATTATTAGCCAAATCTATCATTAAGCGACAAAATGGGAAACGTATATAGCATGTAACAATGTTTATTTCAGAATTTTAATTCAACGTTACTTCTAATTGTATATCATTCGTTAAGTAGCCTTAATTATTTTCAGTGCTTTAAACTATAATTTTTTAAATAACTTAACTTTAAAGTTACGATTATTTAAGATTTCATTATTTCTTTCTTAATCCTTTAGTATGTAAGTGAGAGCAATTATGAAAACAGTGGTTATTTGGTTATTATAAATATATAACAATAATAGTAGGTTTTAAGTAAATAAAATTCAATGAGACATAAATAATAGCTATAGATGTGGGTAAGAAAAAGCGCCTCAGATTATAACAACATTATCACATTCTTTTCTGTTAAATCTCAGAGATAGCTTTGCAAAATAGCCATATCATTTCAAAGATATTAAATGATTACTATAAAAGCTTCTTTACCACATATTATGAACATAAGTAAACTTTTTTCTTGTAATTTCAAAAATAACGGTAGGAATCCAAATACTTGCAGTAATAAAACTTTTTAACAATGTAACATAAAATGGTTAATTATAACCATAAATATGTTCGCCTTTGCTTAATAGCAGTAATTTATTAAATGCATGAACTCTAACTGAAAACGTTCCATTTGAAAAGTGTAATATTAATCGAAGGCTATGTAACTGTAAACCCTTAACAATGTAACATTAAATGCTCAATTATTCACAACTAAGAAGTAAAGTTTATCCATTATAAAAATTTATTTATATTGATCTAGTTGTTGCGTAAACGCACAAACTCCATCTTAAAGAACTGTTTTAAAAAATAAAATTTATCAATGAAAATTTTGACAAATTGTTTAGTACAGCATTTCATTGTGAAATATTTAAGTTTCAGAAAATTAAAATAAGAATGTTTCCTATTTTAATTTCAGTCACCCGAAACTTTCATGACAGTATCAGTTTAATATATAGAGATTTTAATTTTACTTGCCTATTAATATAAATTCAACAGTTAATAATTATGGCGAAAAAGTTTACATTTTCATAAATTAATTGTAGAACTTTAAATATATATAATTTACCAATATCATTGCTTAGATCAAAAACATTTTAAACTTAGTTTTCTTTTTATCTAATTAATTCGACGCAAGTAATTCTTCTTCTTAATCTATATTTAAAAATTATTATAACATCTAATATTATAACTTCAGGAAAAATGACTATTTTACAGCCGTTTGAAGTTCGTTAACGGCACTTCGCTTCCAACATTAATCACTCATTCACAATCACTGCAAAGCTTATAGAGTAAAGAAAACAACATAATTTATCAAAATAACATCATTTCAAGTAAAAACTTTTTTAAAAGATAACTTTTTTAGTTGCAAACGGTACTTACCTCTGCTAACGCACAAGAGCAATAAACCTCATCTTACAAAATATCGCGCTGGTTTTATGAATAATGCACAGTTACAGTTAGCAAACACAGCTCATCATAATTTTGCTAAATGCAAGCGGCATTAGAAGAATAAATATTATTTAAGAGTAACGCATATCTATCGCTGTTGTTTAATTTATTTGTAACTGTGCCTAGTAGTGGTGACAGTTCCTATAAACACGTATCTCTCTCTACTTTGCCTGTCAGTCTCACGCACTCAAGCGTCTCTTCAGTTGGTTAAACGAATATGAAGGATGTGTTATTTATAAGGGGAGATATATTCTATTTTATACGAAATGCTCACTAATATGGCACAAAATAAGGTTCAGTTTGGAATAAAAAGAATATTATATTAAGTTCATTCCCAGGAATGAACTTCTCAATGAAATAGTTGTAGAGTGAAAGTACCTACATTTAATGAACTTTAGGATTGTGCTTTATAATGATTTAAATAACGGTAAATGTAATTTCTATGCAACAAGTTACATTTGAATTATTTAATTGTTAGTTGAATTAACTGACATTAAGAACTCTGTTTTTCAAGTGATAAATTTAACAAAGTAAACTTAGAAATTTTTGCACTCTATGCAGTAAAATGTTTCATATTATTTCAGTATTTAATTCAAATAAATTCGTACCTACTTCAAAAATAATAAATAAAATCAAATTTCAGTAGTGAAATAATTGCTAACATGTGATTTGCAATGAATTAGATTTACAATAATTTCGGAAATATGATTTTTAAAAATACATAAAATGCATAAATTAATAACTTTACAGATTACTTTCATTTTTAAATATTTTGCTGTAATATTTACAAAAATATTTTAAGTATTAATTATTTTAACGAAATTTTAAACAATAATTTAGCACGTACTTTTAGTACTAATTAAATTTAATAATACAAAAGTATTTATATAAAATTTATATTTCTTTAGATGAATCTACCTTGGATTAATATATTTAAATGAAATAAAGTAATGAAACACTGCAAAATAAATATTATGCGGACTTCAGATTCTTGAAAGGGTAGATTTAGTCTCTTTTCATTCTAAAAGTAACGCTGATAGACTATTAAAAAAATGCTAAAATGATCACGTCTAAAAGCGGTCAAATCGCGAAGTTTCAGCGACGTCGACAAATTGCAAATATGCAACGGCAAATATTTTGCGTCTTCGCTGCGTTGTAAAGACGTCGTAAAAGTTACCACTACCATTTTGCAACCTCTCGAACCGGTTTGCAACGTCTTTGCTACGTCATGTGCTACTTGGGGGAAACAAACAACTGAGTTCCGAGAAATGCGTATTGCATTTTTTATTTTAATTAATTTTTTTCATGGAAACCGTTAATTAGAGATAGCATACATTATCAATTTATAAAGTATTTTCTCCGTCCTTTCTACATGCCTTCGTGGTGTAACAGTAGCACACTCGGCGCGTATTCGAAATGTCTAGGTTCGAGTCCTGGTGAGGGCATTGCTCATTTTTCACATCTTCTGCTTCGAAAAAACTCTAATCATTCTACAGTGGCGCCCGAACTAAAAAGGTAGTGGATGATGATTCTTCTCCACCAGGATTTGACGAAGGGGGAGTATGTAAGGTATTTTCTCCTCCTTTCTGCATGCCTTCGTGGTGTAACGGTAGCACACTCGGCGAGTATTCGAGAGGTCCAGGTTCGAGTCCCGGGGAGAACACTGCTCATTTTTCATGTCTCCTGCATCAAACAATCCTGATGACTCTACAACTTAAAACCTACTAATTCAAAATGCATTTTTTCTTGATAAAAACTCTTATAAAAGCAATTACTGTAATAACAGCTATTATAGCCTTCATGTAATTCTAATAACTGTTTTAGCATAATGGGGGCTGTATTAGTATGCTAAATATCAAATACTATTACAGATGGTATGGGAATTTTCTTATTAAATGGAAGACAAAATTTAGTGTAGAATTCAGATGATTAAATTTCTCATCAATGGCAGATCCAAATTTAACCTCAGTTGATTAACTAACTTAAATGTCCCACTGTAAAAGCTGTCTTGCTCGAAAGCATAAGGTTTAAATAAAATCTTTACAGTGGTACCTCATTAGAATATACCTTCATATTAGTAAACTGTCATCTGATCGTCGTTTCAAAGGCCAGTTTGATTTATCTGGTAATGTCAAAGCACGCGATTACTATCTGCCTTATAAGCTACATCTCCCACCTTCTTAGCATGCCTTCGTGGTGTAGTGGTCAGCACACTCTATATGTATTCGAGAGGTCCGTGGTTCGAGTACCGGCGAGGGCATTGCTCGTTTTACATCTCTCCTGCTTTAAAAAAATACCTGCTGTTTCTATGGCCTAAACGGAGGAATGCTTTTTTGAAGGACTCTCTATGGGAAACTGACTCATATCCATGTTACACATGGGCAAGACCACACACTTTGAAGGAATCGTTCTGCTTTGAATTGAAAGAAAGGGAGAATAAAAGCATTCAAATAATTTAAGAGAGGAAAAAAATTAGGAAAGGAAATCAGTCTTCTGCAATTTAACTGGGAAATTCGAATTTTATTCTCGGACGAAATACAACTCATGTTAGGTCGAGCACAACTAATTAGTTAAATTTTGAAATTCTTTGCTTAACATTAAATAACGCATATTTACTTACAGTTCTTCTACTTACAGTAGTCAATGCAGAGGAGCTAGGACTTCGCGAGATTACGTATTGTTCTATCAAGAAAAATTTTATGCTGAGAATAAAAACTAATTGAATTATACATATATTAGGTATAAATATAAGATCTGTAATGTCTTGCTAGTGCCAAGGAACAATCGCCAAGGCCAATTTTAAATCGATATTAAATCAACGGTATAGTTGTTTTTCTTCTCCACCCTTCGGCTTTATTGTAAATTTTACTTTTCTCATTTTAACTTTGTTGTGATGACTGTACAAAATAGAGAGAAGGCTTTTAATAACCTCAGAATTATAAGATGATGCATTGCTCGGCTAAACGAATAAGCAATATGACCTCTTGAAAACGTTTATAGCTGTATAACATCCGAAAGCTAATTAAAGTAATGTCTGAAAAGGGGGGAAACGGAAACACTTTAAAAGCCATTTAAAACTCAATTATTTCTATAGCCAAATAGTTTACTGCTATTCTGACTCATTTGAGCTTTCAGAAAGCAACCTGCATGTAATTTCAATTAAGACACGCCTTCTTTATGCATGTATTTTGTACTCACAAGAAGGCTACACGGTTACTCTTTCATGCTGAAAAATTTCATTGCGTTATTAAGTCAGATTATCATTAATTACATAATGCATTTCATACTAGTCGAAGATATTTCTGTCCTGTTAATGTGTTCTATTAGGTTTCGTAGTACCGTTCTGTTAGGTGACTAATTTCTCTGAAATTTACGATTGATTTACATGATGAATTGTGGGCACTTACCCTTCTAAACTCTTAACCCCTTTTGTTTAATAATTATTGGACAAAAAATTTTGTACTATGTTCTACATTATTATCTCAGGACTATCTTGTCATATTACACGATGTCAGATAAGATAATCTGTTCTGAATAGCTAGATTGCCCGATTTTTAGTACACCCATACAAGCTCAATGCCCGAGAGAATCAGATGGGCAGATGCTTGATTTTGGCTACGTTTCCCTGTGAAAGCCCTTCATTTTGCACTGTACGTTATCCCAAGGGAAAGATAGCAGGGGGACGTTTGCTGTGCCAAACATCAGGAGCTAATCGAAAGGCTGAAAGGGGAGCTAATATTTCATGTGAGCGATTGTGTATAATGAAATGAATAGAATTGTTAATGACTTTCCATTAAGCAGTTGCTGCTCTTTAATTCCTAGGCTGAAGATGGACATTGAATGATTTTAAAGAGCTATAACATCTGATGAAATTTTAAAAGCCTTCTTTGGTAAAGTGTGTTAATTGTTTAGTGATCCCTGCTGTTCTCATGAACTATTCCAGTGATGCGAGACGACATGGAGAATTTGGTAAATTACAATTCATAAATAATACGAAATAAAAATTATAATTTTACTCGTAGAATATTTATAAATTAACGTGTGTAAATAAACTTGGGAATAAGGATGCGTATACAAACTGTTTGAACTGATTCAATGAACGTTTTTTCAAATGTATTTTCTAAATTCTGTCAAACATATAAGAGGATATGAGTTGTGTGTTCCCTGAAACAGCAAATCCCAGCAACAATAAGCATAGGATTTGTGGTGAAGGTAAAATTAAAAGCGCGGGAGCCTAAAACACGAGATTTAATGATCGAATTGCATCGTCGAAAGTATAAGCCATTAACTGTGATTATAAATTTATCATGGACGTCCCACGATTTTATTAATTGCGATATAAAATTACAGATGTATTTTTTAAAGAAAATATTTAATCTCCTTTTTTCTGTTAAAATGTATGATAAATTACTTTTCTCCATTTAGGTCATTAATTATTTAATGAGTTTTAAATGAAAGTTATATAGAATTATAAAGTTTTATTATTATTTTTTTTATTTTAAGCCGTCTTATTAAAAATGTTGTAATTCCTTATTTTCGTTATTTTGTTTTCTGCTTTGAGTGAAATATTTCTATGCATAATTTTCGGTTTATAATAGAATGGCTGCTGCTCTGTGGTGTTCTGGAGTTTTTCAATACTTTTATTTGTATTATTAAATTTCAAAACACACAGCATGCAGAAATTATTTTGCTTCGTAAATATTTACAATTTCTGAAGATGAAGAACTCTACCAGCATTTTTTGTAGAGCATTGCAGGAATTTTTACTAATATCTTCCTATCACGGAAGAAAATAAATTTTGATTCTTGAGCATTTGGCGTTTTTGAAATTTTAGATTTTTTAATTTCAATATAAACTTTTAGAATTAAAATAGTTACGAAATAAGCAAGTGACCTGTGGAAGAGCTTAACTTACTAACACATGTTACAGATATAATTGGAGATAATATTAGTACGGCACTGCAATTTTAGCAATTTTAGAAGTCTCACGGCAATTTTAGCAGATTATTATCTAAAGAACGCGACAAATGAGTCCATTAATTACATTTCATCTAATTACTCAAACTTAACTGTACTGCAAGTGTTTTGCTTCAGTATATCATAAACGTTTCTTCGCAAAATACCATTCATCCTTGAAGTCTATTCAAAGAAATTTTAGAGGAACTGATAGTAAGAAATAAGTTCAACATCGAATTAAAATTTTGAAAGATTATAGAATGCTTCGTTTTAATCCCAAATGGAATTAACTGTTACATTTCGTTAACCGTTTCAGAAACACATCAGCAAACGTTCAGATCAAGAAATTCTGTAAATGTTCAATAAAATCACATATCTTCATAAAATGCAATTTTTAAGACAGTGGCAAAACTTTGATTAATTATAAAATTTAATTATAAAATTTTAAATTAAGAATGCTTTAATTTTGAGGAACTACTACAGCTCAAGAAACATAACCTGAATTTCTCTCCATTAACAGATTTTTTAATTTAATTACATATCTTGATAAATTTTGAGCTGGTCTAGGAAAACTCATTAATTTAAGATTTGTGATAATTTATTCCTCTTTCGATGCCTGTAATTCAATACTTTTCAAAATACAGTAAGCATATGAGATAAATGAGTCCCATGACACTTAACTGGTTTATCCCCCCCAAAAAAAACACCTGTAAATGAGGTTTGAAACTAACGCAGTTTTCAGCCTAATGAGAACTAGAAACAAAAAAGTAAATATGATTTAAAAACATTGAGACTGCATATGTATTTACAAAATAAGAATAGCTCTTGAATCGTCCTAAAAATTGATTTCTTCTGAAAGAAAGCCCTGTTTTTGGATGTTTCAATGGCCTAATATTATCAGTTGGACAAATTTCAAATCATTTGAAAGAGAATTTTCTTCGTTGCTAAATCTGAAAATGTTAAAAAAAAGCAACACCTACCAGCAGCGGCGCAGCTAAGACCGCTGAATATTTATTTCGACTCGGACTTGAGATATGGGCAGTTTTGTAGTTTTTCCCATGTAATGTAAATTCAAGCAAGTTTCTCCTCAACAGTTCTTCCAATATGGGGCATCCAATATAGCTTTGGTAGCAAAAAGAAGCGGTAAAAACTGCATGCATATCCATAAGTATTTTTTCCTTGGTAGCCATATTCATGAAAGTAATCTTAAATAGTTTTCAGTTACTCCGCTCATTTAGAAAGATACATATCACAAAACGTGAAAAGATCAAATAAAACCGAAACGAAGATTGGCATCCAAAGAATCTAAGTCTCTAATAAGGTAATCAAACAGTTAACCGAAAACTGGGAAAAAGTCATCTCAGATAATGTAGATTATGCAGCAAAGTAATGATACTACTCTTAAAAACTAAGCTTAGAGCCAAAACAGCGCTGATAATTTGCCCACAATAAATATACCCATCGCAAATCTCATATGTCTTTCAGAGCATTAATATTTTTAAAATATATTTATATTGATAACCTAGCATTTTATTTTATTATCTTTAATGTTTATAATATTCAAAATAAAGTTTGTCTCCTTTGCATATAGTAACGTGACACAAGTTTTCATACTTAAAAGCTATTAGTTGTAGAGTCCAATTTTTTATTCATTTAGAACGAACAGTGAGTTACAGATTATTTGATTATAGCAAATCATACGAGGGATATCTGGCTGTTAAGGCGAGTAATATCGATTTACAGAGTTTATGTGGTATTTACGGGGCACCTAGTATGACAAAAGGGAAAGGAGTGTTTTCATGAGAAGTATCAGAAGTAAATGAATCTTATAGAAGCATCTTTCTTTCTTTCGTAAAACTGTAAAAGAAGTAACTTCATAAAAGGTGTCCGAAACAAATGAAACATATGAATACATATCATTTGATTCTATAAAAAGTTCATAAAAAGAATACTTTTATAAGAAGTACAAGAAGTTAAGTAATACCAACTCTACTTAATAATAATAATAATAATAATTTAATAATAATAATAATAATAATAATAATAATTTAATAATAATAATAATAATAATAATAATAATAATAATAATAATAATAATAATAATGACATTTTAGTTTAAAGTCTTGTTACTCATCGGTCATGTGCCAAAAGTTAAAGTTAATTACTTGTGTTGGTGAATACTGTTTCCATAATATCTAGAATATGCCATATTAGACTACCATTTATCTCTTTCTTCGAATAACATATTCGAAAGTGAAAATACCAGGCTGGCATCAAAGCGAGAAGATTATGCTTTCAGAGCTGAACTATTGTGAAAAACAAAATCAAACGTTTTTTAGCAGAACCTTTATAAGCTTCCAACCGGCAAGATAAATTGAGATTTAAATCAGGAATAATGGTTTTTCTTGAGTGATTATTCGTATTTCATCGAACAAATTATCGACTAACGTCATGTAGTCTACCAATATTAATAGTCTGAATACGATTTCTTTATCGGCAACTAATATCCGAGAAAGATCTAAACCATTTGTAAACCAAACAAACATTATCTCGTCAATAATAAGAAAAATTTTTCCATTACTTTACGGGGTTATTTAGAAAAGAAAACTTTTATGATTTAATAAAAGTCACATTTGTTACAATCTAAAGTTGGGATGATAGTGACTCACAACTGAATATGTAGGAAATGCATCAAAAAATTGTTTAAAGATTAGTAAATTTTGCAGTGATGTTTTCATGTTGATTACGACATGTTTATTCCTGTTTAGAAGGCAAGCAGTTGTCAATTACCTACTTCCATTTTATGAGACCTACACGAAACGTCTGGTTGGGAAAGTTTCTCAAGTTAGTCGTTTTGTTTCATGGCCTAGAAAAAATCGCAGTAACCAGCTTTTATAACATTCATAAACCTGGCAAAGAAGTTATACAAGGCTTATATACAAAAGTGCAGCAAAAACTTTTCTTTTCAACAAAGAAAGGATATTATACTTTTATATTTATAAACAAGTTTATATTTGACACAATATTGAAATTATCAAATTAATGACTGCGTCCGATGCAATATTAAATACATTTTTAAGAGATTTATACTAGAGGAAGCCCGAGTTTATTTAATAATGATATTGAAAAATAAATATAAGTAAACCTATTTACCTTATATAACTCTGCAAGAAGATTAAGATTACACTGAATTTTGCTTCCTTGCTACATCCACTCTTTATAATGATGAAAAATATATTTTCAAACAACTCAACCAAAAAATAGGCCATTTTTAAGCATTTTATTTTTAATTTAGATTTTGCTTGATCATCAATTTTGCATATATTGGATAAAACTGTTTCATGCAAAATCTTAACTTCAAATGAGATACATGGTAATCCAAGCCTAGTCTTAATAATTTAGTGAACTGGGAGTTTATCTTTCAAACATTAAAATTATCATGTTATATTTTACATAGTGCCACAGTACATAGAAAAATAAATAAGTTTCAAATCGTTTGATTAATATTGCGTCATATTTGCGCGTTTAGTATACAGAGGTAAACAAGAGAAATCAGTTACAGAAAGCATGGAAAAATGAGGCTCCGAACTTTGTTTCGTAATCATTAAAGACGTATTTTAAAAGTATAACAGATATTTAAGGAAAGCAGATTCGAGACCGTGTAAGAAATCTCATAAGTAGAAATTTAAATTTTTATCTAGTCCTTGTAGAGCAAATTATTCAGTTAGCAAAAGGTTCGTTATGATTATATACATTAGCTACAGAACTTTACATATCTGTGACTTCAAATTTCGTGGACACATTTGAGAATGAATTTGCTAATAGAGATCGTGGATGCCTTCATGGAGGACTTTCTAAGAACAACTGACATGTATCATCGATGCATATGGGGAAACCATGTAAACTCAGCGTCTGCCAACTGTTCGCCTGGGTTAGAATCCATACTGAACTACCAGTATTCAGTGGTCTTAACCACTAGGCCATTAATGGCGTTAATGTATTATAGAGAAAATTTATAAGTGAATCTTAATACATTTTATATAACTTTCTATAGCTAAAAGTATTAGCTAAAATTTATTCTAAAGTTTACTCTGGACGATCTATGAAATAGTAGCGTTGCATAAAGGCCTGTGGCTATTGACGTGTGTTAATAGCATTTACTCTAACCACTAGTGAACATAAAGGACGAATGGAAGCGAAAATGTCCGCCAAAGTAATGCATTTGTGATTTAATATGTTTCGCTTACTGCAGATTTCATAAAGTCAGTCTAATACCTATAATGCAGGGTATTAACTGCATACACACACACATATATATATATAGAGAGAGAGAGAGGGAGATGCTGGAAATAGCCCTCCTTAAGTTTGATAATTACCATATGCACTTCTCAGCAACTGTAGGCATTCAATACCAACAAATAATCTAAGAGAATGGGATAGAATGGGAAGAGGTTCATGGCGTCTCCTGATGAATCTCAAGTCCCCGATCTTCACTCCTGATATAATATACTCTTAATTATACAAATTAGTATGCAAAATCTCGGATTTACAACCTGCATAGAAATTGGTTATCAAGTTACCTGATCGGCCAACGACAGTGAATTGTTGATGTGTCCAAACATATGAGCATATGTGTTGAGATAATTAATTGGGACTCAAGTTAAGGAAGAATCAAGTTATTTGCTGAATGGAACTGAAGCTTCCCGATCTGTGAGATGAGATTAATAGAAAGTACTGTATTACATAATGATTTACAAGTACTTCATTACACCTTCAACGGAACTTAAAATTGTAATTATACAAATTCCTGATCTTGTTTCTCTATTACATTCTACTGAAGTAACAAAATTCTTAGTCGTAATTCAATGCAAAGCTTTGCAAAGCTTTTTGTGGTCCTTTCAGTGAGAGAATAGATTCCAGAGAATTTTATCTTTGATCAACCGTCTTTGAAAAGCTGCCCCTAAAACATTTCTGCCTCCACTTAAGTTTATAAGGAATTTATTCTTGCTTATTGCGAGTCTACGTAATTGCAAGCATGTTTGGCCAACATATGGAAGATTTGGATCTAATCCTAATAAAGACATCGAAGATTCTTCATACTTTCCTGCTTTAAAAAATTCTAACTCCCTACACAAATCCTTGAACTCGTTTATCAGTAAGTGCATATTTATTAAAATAAAACTGTACTTACACAACGCGTTCAAATTATGCTGTCTTTCTTATAAAATAAATATATTTTAAAGTATGAGTTATTACATAATTCATCTACTATTTTATATTGCGAATAATATAATAGTGTAGCGTCCATGATAAATTCAATTATATAATGGCTTATATACTTAAAAATGCAATTAAGTTAATATAAGCTTTAAGAGGATTATGGCTTATGCATTTAATAATGAAATTAAATTAATAGATTTCGTTCAGCACAGAAGCACTTTTTTTTACGAGAAATACTTTTTTCTTCTGTCTGCTTCAGACTGTAAGACATAATTTTTTAAATGTAGAAAATCTCACAATCAGTATTTTTTTTATTATTCTTGTTTTAAAAGATTGTAAAAAATATGTTTTATAAGCAGTGAAAATTCCACAAATTTATATAAGATACATTTTCAATGTTGAAATTTTAAAATTTTAATTGTCAAATGGTCTAAGACATAGGACAAATTTCAGAAATTCAGAAATTTAGTTAAAACTTTTCACTAAAAGGTTTTATTTTCCACTCTACTTTGTTGTGCAAACAGTAAAATCTTAGTTCAGTTTATTCATTAAACGAAGATGTGAGTGAAAAAACGTTTAAATAAAAAAATATTACTTGGAAATTTGAAGAAATCTCTTCGCCATATTGCATTGTCGTCGACAAACAGTGTGCTTAAAAATCTTTCTGAACTGAGAAATCTGAACTCAGGAAGAAGGTTAAAATTCGATGACAAATTTCACTCATAGTATCAGGACTGGTATTTCTTTTTATCTGCTTGGCGAACATGACGTATCCTGACTGGACAGTGAGTTTGGCTGCAAAATATGTCCTATGGAGTGTAGCAAAGACGAAAAGATGAGAAGGGTTAAAATTACCCTTTATTTTTCCACGATTTCACAGTCGCTCCCTCATTTCGGGATACAAAGACCAACCACTTGTTGTATGAACGTAAAAATATAAGACTACTAACTAACTAAAATTTAACTAACAGCTAAGTTTTAATATTTTACACAGATGACTAACACTAAGACTGGCTTTTAAAATTACTACGTCTGTAGTACGCAACCTGCGGAAAACTACAATACGTCTTTAGCTTTCAAGAGGACTAAAACCTCTGGCATTAAAGGCGGACAGTAACTGATGGCAAGCTCGCGTGAAGTCTCGTGGCCAGACGGCTCACTCTCTCCCCTTCTACTCTGCTCTTGGCAAAAAGCCAGGACTTAAATACTGAAGCGTTAACAAGTACAATTTGCATAAACATAATAAAATAAACGTTAGTCAAACTTTAAGATCCTTACAACAGTAAAACCTAAAGAATCATTTAAGGGCCGTAGGCAGATTGCACGCTTGTGCTTAGTCATAAAAAAATAAACGAAAGCAAACCAGCCTTTTAGAGCCATTATACTATATCTTTAAAGCTGTTAAAATAAGTAATGTTTTAAATAAACGTTCAACATTTTGATTTTTTTAAAAGTTGCAAAACTATAAATGTTATACTTAGCAGCGTATTATGAAATGCCTCAATAGAGCTTACCTGAATGAACATGGTAATAAAGTTTCTCAGAAGTCAGTACTTATGAAACTGTGACTTAATCATACTCATTATTTTGGATTTTAATTTGAAAAGAATACCTTTATCATGAAGTTTATGTTCATCTCTGTGCACAAGACGTTACAAAAATAGAGAAGCAGAAGCGATTTTCTCAAATTTTCTTTGCTTGTTATATATGAAAACTTATGCCACGAATACACATAATCAAGTTCATTTAACGAGAAAAAGAGAGAAATTTTCTAACAGGATAGATCGTCTTCCATCATGCGGCTTAAAAAATGCACGCCCAATTTTATGCCACACTATTCCTTGGTGGACAATCTAATAAAATTATTGCATGTCCAAAATGATGTATAGATGAATATTTTAATTCTTTAGCGGTAAATGAGGCGATGGGGATGATTGGGCAGCTTACCTATAATCAAAAGAAACAAATAAAAATATTGCTATTAGAATTTAGGCTATTTTTATCAGTCTGAGAACTTAACAGCACTTCGACTCAGAATATTTCCGTGGCATTTATTTTAGTATTTAAATTGTATGCTATTCACACGCCTCCTTATGAATATATCAGGCTGGAACTGATACTATGGTCTTAAAACAGTTTCTTGCTTTGGGATTCTAAGAATATTTTATAAGTATAAAACCATGCGTTAGTTATAAGTAGTATCTTTATAATTTGCAGATTATGCCTTATTGTCCAGTACCATCATGCAAAATTTCTGAGTCTTGTATAAAATGTTTCTTTATACTAATAATAATTGTATAGAAGCAAATGATAATTGTCTAGACGCTAATAATAATTGTCTAGAAGCATATGATTATATGGCACACAGCCGGAGTTATTACACTCATTATTATAATCACCGAACAAATAACACATCACAAATTTTATAAAATTAATTAAAATCGCATTATGTTTATTGCTAGTGCAAATGGCACATATATAAACTATTTTAGCATAATTAATTTGCTTAAGGATATTGTTACAAGTGCATTCCTTTTACTTAAACTAAGGAGTAAAAACTATACTAAAGAAGAGAGGAATTGAGAACTGCAGATAAAAGCGATAGATAGTTTGTCAGGACTGAGTGTTCGGTGCATATTCTTGGAAAGCATCTTCGTGAACTCCTTAAATCCTGATCTGGAACAGGGAGCTGAATGCAGCTACGTTCTGTGGTAGAATATTGGTAGAATATTGTGATTAAGTGGTAGAAGAACTGCACTTTAAAGGGATTTAAAATCCTCTTTTCTTAAATCACAACTATTTACAACCACTTCCCAACTCGGGATACAGATAGTAGAGACCGCACTTGGGTCTAATATGAACAATCAAATTTAAACTAAAGTTAAATAGAAATAAAATCGTCGCTGCTCACAGAGCTATGAACGCGAGGTTGGCCTCTATACTAAATGGTGCGTAGCAAGATTTAACTAATACTGACGCACTTGGAATTACTTCAATAAGCAATCACGTAAAAGCGTTATAGCTTAGAATTTAAATCCTAGCTAGTCAGACGAACGTCGAATAGAGTAACAGTGGTCTGAGACTAAAAGCTCTCTCATATGAAAGGTTTCTACCTCTCGCTTAAATACTCCTTGGCTCCAATTCAAATTAGCATAAAGCTGAAACGCGCGCTTATTCTAACTGGAAGTTGAAATGAGAAGGGATAGAAAAAGTAAACTTAAAATAAAACTTTGTTAGTTTAACTAAAACATTACAAGTTATAGATGTTAAATGATATCAAATTACACTTTAGTTTCTGATTACTAACACATCTCTTTAAATGAAATTATACGAAAACAATTAGTGTAAAAAATTCTGCATAGCAAAATTAGCATAAAAAGCAATCTGAAGAAAATTAACAAAAAATCAACAAAAATATTAGTAATTACTAAACAATAAAATATATTATTCTAGTTCACTATTCAATAATTACTAAAAAATTATAACGCAAATGATCATGAATATATTATTTGTAAATGTTACGTATTAAATGAGTATTATATTTAAAATTACAAGCCTTATCCTAAATTTAATAACGTTTACTGAGATACTGCTTATGATTTGACACGAAAAAAAGACATGGTTACTGAGCTATCATTTTACAAATATAAGCCAGGAGACAATATTCAAGATTTCTCCCGCCTACCAAAACGAAGAGTTAAAAATTGGAAAAAGGAAAAAAGATTTTATAATTAGCATAAAATTGCTACTGTGAATTATGTGCATTTGGAAGTTTAATTTGAGAACAAATTGTTTTGGTAACATAAAACAATTTTCGAAACAAAAAGAATAGACTAGCTATAAAAATGGAATTAAGGAACAGTATTTATAAAGTAGCTTGAACAATATCACTGAGATAAAAGTCGCTAATAAAAGTAAGATGAAGCGATCTGTTTCTTATTGAACAATATTTGTGTGTTCTAAATAACGCATAATTACATAATCTGGAATAAAAACAATTCCCACATGCCAAAACATTATCTGCTGTCACCGATTTTACTCCAAGAAACTTTTTTAACACAATAATTTGTTTCACGCTCGGTTTTCTGTTCGTAAATGTTTTACTATTCTACAATAAAACTTAACTCTTTTACGACACGGTTCAATTAAACTTCAACCCAGTTAATCGATAGTTGACTGGTAAGTAGTAGTTAAAAAGTATATGGTATTCACTCAATTAATTATTTTTTTAAAGTTATATTCATTCCAACAACGGCAGTGGAGCTGTAACCACTGTCACAATAGCTATAAATAAGAATGTTAACATTCAATGAAATTTACATAATGCAACATGAGTAGTAGTTGATATAATTAAAAAATGCTCTTAATTCCTTCATTATTCTACGCCACCGCTATATGACTTCCATTGCGCAAATTCATTTAATAATGCATTGTATTTGAAAGTATAATTTCTTATTAATTATTGAATAAAATGCAAATCGATTTCCTGAATTTAATTTCTAATATTCAATAAATCTGCAGAGAAATCATTGATCAAGAAAACACTTTCAAATCTCTGTTACTATATTTCAAGCAAACATCTGAGCTTTTCAGTAAACAATTTCATAGATAATGCCTTTCTGCTCTCGCATATTTTAAAGACAACTCCAAGAGTAATCTTCTGAAATGCACACGGGAAACGCAAGGCCCTAAAAATATAAGGTTGCTCAAAACAGCAGGACTCGTCATAAGGGAACAAGCTGGGGAGGAAGAGGAATAGGCATGTTTTCTTCGGCTATGACGTCCCATTTCCGTGTTGATGAGTCAATTCAAAAGCCTCTCTTTGCATTGGAGGGTAAACATTAGCTGAGTAAATAACGTACTGAAACTTTAATTCGACAATTTTCTTCGTCCAAAGAAACTTCATGCTGCTCCTTTCCCTGCATTTGTACCGAGATTTTATCCTGTTTGAAAAATATAAGAAGTCGTTAAAGTCGTAAAAGGGGAAAAAGGAAAAACTCCCTCCACAGCTCTTTGATTACTGACTCCTCCAGAAGCAGACAAACTATTAAATTAAGACTGGAATGCTGGAAGGAACGAAATAAATAAATAAAGAAGAAAGCCGCGGCAATCATTCGATTGAGTTTGGGCAATCTTGAATTTTCATCCACCTTTTCTACGCATGGGAGGGACGGAAACCTCCCCCGCAATGCACACGTGCCTGCGTGAGGGGCCCGCTAATGGCAGGACGTAGGGCCTGGAACGGTCTGCAAGGACGGATGAGTAGGTAACGCTTGGGAATTGGAATCGAAGTTACGAAAAGGGGAGGGCTTAAAAAAATTGAGTAGAAATCTGAGATGAAATGCGGATGCGGTCGCTATAGTAACGACCGTTTCTCTGCATCCCTGTCGAGGGGTCGTATAAGTGTAACTGTTCCATTAAGCAGTACAAAAACACAGAAACTCAAAACTTTGATTCGCAAGGCTGATATAATTGAAGACTTTTCCCATTACATGCTGCTACTTAAAAATTCGCTCAAAATCTTCATATTTATATCCTCCACTTGACGTTCTTGTATACACATTGCTGTGCTTGCATGCCCTCGTATGATAGGAACATACAAACAAATTATTATCAAGGGCTCAGACGGCATCTACTTGCTAAGCCTAAAGATAAATTCGATTAGTAATAATTACAAACATTGAATCTTTTTTTTTTGACATTAATCAAATGAACAGGACAATATTTCACATATTTATTTCACTGCTATAGTCCCCATAATAATATTTAGTACCTACCTCGGTGTGAATATTTCATAACGTGTGAAGGTTTGCAGAACCCCTCAAATTTTATGTAATTTTTGAGATTACTATATCTCATTTACTTCGAACAAGGAAGTAAAAATAAAGATCATGATATAAAATAAAATTACTGTCAAATGTTTTTTGGAGATTTAAATTTTAGTGTCACAAATAATTTTGAGGTTGATAAATGTGACAGTCATTCTAGTTAAATAATCAGACCCACAGAAATTAGAAATATAATACGTGCAGTCTTGTATTTAATATGTAATATTCATATTGCCAAAGATAAGCGGTGGAAAAAATTGCAGTGGTATCACTTCTTGCATTAAATGCCACATTGAAGTTTGAGCGCTTCCCTAATAAAGGTACGGATGCTTTTTTATGTATAGTCTCTGCGCATGATGACACTCTAAATATGCAGCGAGCCCAAAGTCCT
>KK115456.1:76616-104647 GCA_000611955.2 Stegodyphus mimosarum
AAGTTGGGCTGTCACCTATATGGTGCTTAAGGCACTAGCCAAAGACAAGCGCATTTGACTCTTTGCCACGATGAATTGTGTGGACTTGTGCTAATCATTGTCAGACAGCTGAGATTAGAAACAACAGCAATATATTAACACACACGCTTTTAAATAAATTATATATATATATAATTTATCTAAATAAATCATATATATATATATATATAATTTATTTAAATAAATCCTAAATTATTTATTTAAATAAATATTACACAATTTAATTAGAAAGAATGAAAATACTTAGAATGACTAGCAATAAATAAACTATTTAATCACAGTTGAACTATCGAAGCAACCATGGACTACTATTTTCTGTCACTGAAAAATTTGTCATGCATGTTCATGCTACTAAATTCTAGCTATACATTATATATATATATATTAAAAAGCTCAAACAATCGGTACACTAATTATTCAAGCTTCCAGTTATTCGAAACCTTTGTTTTTCTCTAATTTATTTTTTTTTAATTCATATTCTGATCAAGTTATAAGGTATTTCTCCCTCCTTCTTAGCATGCGTTTGTGGTTTAATGATCATTACATTCGACGCGTATTCGAGAAGTCCGAGGTTCGAATCCCAGTGAGAGCACTGCTCATTTTTTACGACTTCTGCTTTCAAAAAATCCTAATAAATCTACTGTGGCGCCCGAACTAAAAAGGTGGTGGATGATGAATTTGCACTACCAGTATTTGGCGACTGGGTCTCCTAATCCCCAGTTGTCCTTTAAAAGGAAAAATATATAAGGTATTTCTCCCTTCTTAGCAGGCCTTTGTGGTGTAATAGTCAGCACACTCGGCAGGTATTCGAGAGGTCCGAGGTTCGAGTCCCGGAGAGGGCATTGCTAACTTTTCATGGTTCCTGCTTCGAAATAACCTAATGTATCTACAATAGTGTCCGAACTAAAAGAGGTGGTTGATAATGATTCTCCACCACCAAGATTTGGCGATTGGTTCCCCTAATCGACAGTCGCCGATTAAATGTGGGTGTATAGAAGGTATTAAGATATTTCTTTCGCTTTCTTAGCATACCTTCGAGGCGGAATGGTCAGCACACTGAGTTTGTATTCTGGAGATCAGAGATTCTAGTCCAGGCCAGGGCATTGCTCATTTTTCATGTTCTGTGCTTCGAAAAATCCTAATGTCTCTACAAAGTTGAATAATGCGCGTAATTAAAAGAGTAGTAAATAACTTAAAAATTTATCAAATGTGATTAGATTAATGTACATGACATGCCCATTTTTTGTAATAAAAATAATTCAGTATTAAGGCTAGAGATGTATTATGCACGTGCTTATCGTTTAATTCAATATGATACCTTCTCATATTAATAAAAAGATACAATGTATAATTTTGGCAATAAAAAAATCGAATAGTAGATTAAATATATTTATTTGGAATCAATATTTATCTATAGCAATTTTACTTTTTCTTTTCAGATATAAGTATGATGGTATTTACTTCATTACTGTATAATTTTAATCAGCTGCATTAAAATGCCTTGGTTTAAATTTAATTGGATGCAAATAGATTATGCGTTTTGATTCATACTTGTAATCTCCCTCTTTGATTTTTTACAGTAATGATTGAAAGAAAATTATATGCTTAGTTGTGAGGTATACAACCTTATTTTAATTGGAACAATATTTTACCTTTCCTTTGGTTTACATCGTATGCATTCGCCTAGCCCATAAATTTATGCACAATAAAACACGCAATAGGAAGTTTAAATTCTAGCAAAGATTAAATTTAACTCACGCCATGTGTGCCGAAGAACCGATATGCTGACCGAAGGAAAATCAATCTGCATAGAAAAAGTCAGTACATTTCGCAGGCAAACACTGATTCTCGTTTCCCGCTCGAGGGTGTCCCTGGTGATTAGTCGAAAAGAAAAATCAGCTATCTTCTTTGAATGGGTTTAAGTCTGATAATTTAAAACTCCAAGGCAAGTTGCCTAAGTTTTAAATAATGTTGCAATCACACTTCTGATTGTAAATTCTCGCTTTAGTTACAACTTACCAAGAATGAAGAAACAAAGTTCGTTAAATTTTAAATCTGTGCCTTGTGCGAAACTTAATTGTAGTCATTGCAATACTATGCCGAATGTACATAAATAACACTAAGCGAAATTCCGTTAAGAGAAAATATTTTTTAATATAGGTTAAAAAATAGAGTTACAATGCATTATAAAGGTAGCCAGTTTTTTTAATTTAAGTTTCATTTGAAAATTAAACTGGTTGTCAGCTTAAGGAATAAAAAATTGGCTTGTAATAGCTTAAGCAATTAAACATTGCTTATTTAAGTAGTTAAATATTACCTTACTTATATAAGCAATTAAATATTATCACTTTAAACCCAATCATTGGCTTGTTGACTTAGTGGCCAGTTTCATAATTTCGTAGCATTTGCACTAACATGTAGAGACATTAAGTACTATTTTGATTGCAATAGAGAGATGAGAAATGAGCAATGCCTTCTCCGGGACTCGAACCACGGACCTCTCGAATACGCGTCAAGTGTGCTGATGACTACACCACGAAGGCATGCTAAGAAGGCGGTATAAATACCATATAAACTAAATCATTCCAAAAGTGAATCTGATGTTAATTCATGTATCTGTAAGTACAACTTTGAAGTTTCTCGTATATTCACTGCTTTTCTAACATAAAACATGATTTTGTTTCAATTACAAACAAAAAGAGTTGAGTTTTTAAAAAATATTTAAAATATTATTTAATTAAATTATTTAAAAACTAATTAATATATGTTGCATAATTTCTAACAAAATCTGTACAAATTTATCTAAAAAGCTTTCTCTAAACCGTAAGAGGAAGTGACTGAGAAGGAAATTCAATAAAATAAATAAATGTAAATAATAATAATGGAATAGCTTTCTATAAGCGTATTAGCTTATTAAAAATCCGTTATAATTCGACTAAACAAGATAGACACGCATTTATGTTTCATTTATAAGAAATAATATATTAGTTAAAAGTATTTTATTACTTACTACACTCACGTTTGTGAAAATTGCAACACCAAGAAGGAATCGTCATAATTGAATGCAATTTAATACACAGTTGAGTGGTAGTGGTACAAATAAATGATTAAATGTTCAAAGCAAACAAACAAGAACAAGAGATCAGAATCAGTATTTTGTGTGGCCACCACGCGCCGCAATAAGTGCTGCTACACGACGTGGCATGGAGTCAAACAAAGTTTGAATGTCTGACTGAGGAAGAGCATTCCATATCGTTTGTACGCGTACCCAAAGTTCGTCTGCAGACGCAACAGGACGAGGATCACGAGCAAGACGCCGACCAATGACATCCCACACATGTTCAATTGGCGACATATCCGGGGAACACGCAGGCCAAGGAAGAAGCTGTACCTGCTGCGCTGCAAAGAAGGATTTAACAATCCGAGCAGTATGAGGGCGGGCATTGTCCTGTTGAAATACAGCGCCTGGCAAGCTTTGAAGGAAGGGAACAGCTTCGGGCTGTAGAACTTCACGGATATACCGGTTGCTGTTCAGATTGCCCACAATTCGTAGCAATTGAGATCGTCTATGATATGCTATGGCGCCCCAGACCATAACTCCGGGTGTTCGTCCACTGTGGCGTTCGATAATGCACTCCGGAAGGTGGCGTTCACCGGCATAGCGTCTGACACGAATGCGGCCATCATGGTACCACAAATTAAAGCGGGATTCGTCAGAAAACACGACATGCTGCCAATCAGCACGCCAGTCTCTATGCTGATTGGCCCATTGTAGCCGCAGGCGGCGATGGTCGTGCGTTAGGGGGATCCTGTATAAAGGAGTCCGTGCGCGCAGTCCACACTGCAGCAGACGTCTACGAATTGATGAAGCACACAATGAAACACCTGTAGCTATTGACCACAGTGCTGCCAATTGTCTAGAGGAAGCTGTACGGTCCGTCCGCGCCATGCGGACCAGGTGTCTATCATCGCGAGCTGACGTCACATTTCGGGGTCCACTCCCGGATTTCCGAGTTGTCCGACACTCGTCCGTCCACTGCTTCCAAACGCGCATCACTGTGCTGCTGTTACGCTGCACACGAGAGGCTACTGCACGATACGACAATCCAGCTTCACGAAGGCCGATGATTCTCCCTCGTTCAAACTCTGTAAGTTGTTCAAATCTCGTTCTCTTTCGTCGACGAGGCATAAGTACAGATTGAGTTAACGTTTACCACTAGCAGATAACCACCGATAACCATACACGCCTCGCTACAGCCGTCTATTTATTCGGATCCATCAGCCGTTCAGAGGGCGCTGCTCAGCATACGCATGCGCTACGGATTTGCAATTCTAATCATTTGCATATCATGCGCTACTTTGCATTTCCTGAAAATTTCAGCTCACTCGCGTAAGTCCTTCATGGTGTTGCAATTTTCACAAACGTGAGTGTATATGAAAGTATTTTATTTTATATCAAACTAATTTCAATGCTGAGTAAAAAAAGATAAAAGTAGAAAAAAAAATTTAATCTACAGTTGCCAGGCACACTGATGCTTACACTGCTCAAATGCAAAAGTGCTAGCTGTCATTAGCAAAATATTTAATCTATTTCACTACAGCCTACAGCTATTTCGGACTAAATTATGAAAAGTAATCTGCTACAGATTCGAGTAATTTGAAAGTTAACTTTGTTTTTCATCGATTAACAGGAAAGTGGGAATTTTTTAAACTATGCCGTTATTAATACAGTTAGAAAACAAAAATTTTAATAGCTACCTTATTCATGTATGATAAAAAAACAATATCCAGTAAACATCGCAAAACAATTATTTTGCGAAGAACAGCCATTACTTCTCCATAACCTGAGAAATATTAAAATAACAAGTTATTGTCAGTTCTTGAAAGTTAAATTACGGCATTAAATCTAAGCGTTCTTCTTTATAAATGTGTTTTAAGAGAAAGTATATATCTTCTGATAGTATTTCTTCGCATTTCGAAAACATATTTTCTATAAATACATTATATCTCAGTGCTATTATTATCTGCGGGTTTTCTGCAATGTGTTTCGCTTTTGCTTCTGCATAAGTTTCTAAATTCTTTTAATTTATTTATTGAAGTTGTACATAAATAATTTGATTCGATACAAATGAATATTATATTTATTATCTGCTTCTTATATGATAAATTCATCTTAATAAAGCATACCCTATTATCTTCTGATAAATTACACGCTGTTATCTTCCGAACACAAATAAAACCAAGGCCTATGAAAAAGCATTTTTGTAATTATTTTATATATGGCCCAATAATGTTCCTTGGTGACAGTCCTATTTTTAGACGCATTTTTGCTTTAAATTCAATTTGTTTTACCTTTCTGTGTATTACGATTGTGTATTTTCACAGTGTGTTACAGCTAATTTGTAGTATATGTCCCTTCGCTTAAGCATGGTATTACGTTGCTTGCTTGAGCATTTCTTACTGCAAAGTATAAAAGACACACTGCTCTAAGTTCTGATTAGTACACTTATAAAGAGTAAGGTAGTTATAAACTTGTGTAACGGTACTTACTAATATTGCCCATGTGAGCAAAGAATTACTGAACACAAAAACATGGTCTACGGTCATACTTTAATATATGTGATTAAAGGAAAACATAGTAATCAGTGAGGGAAATATAATAATCAGTGAATGAAGAAGGTCACTGTTACGTATAAAATTGTATTACGTCAGCTTTTAGAAATGGAAATAATTCGTTTCATTTGAGTGACAGAAGTTGATGGCCAAGGCGAGAAAAAAGTACAGGTGTGTAGATCAAAGTTCAGACACATGTGAATAATGATAGGCATAATAGGAAACACACAGCATTGCGATACGGAAGGCATTATGCAGGAGATCATCTTAAAGAGAAGACTGATGTATTAGAATATTAGTTTTTACGATAAGAAATGCTGCAGTTCAGCATATCTCAAGCAGCTTGAAATCATTCTTGTCTGTTTCTTTGATGACTGTCATTATTCTAGATTGACCGAATGAAGTAAGTTTCTGTGCTTATCATATTTCAGCTAGCATCTTTGGAAACGTCTGCAGTTGAAGAGAGAAAAAAAATCTCCCAGCAGAAAAAGCGGCATAACTTCCTCTTTAGTGAGAAATCACGTTTCTGTTCAGGTACCAAAGATGGGAGGAGTCCTCATTTGTAGGCTGACGACTGAGGTAAACCAGCAAGTATCTTGAGGGTCGCATGTTGTAAAATCCAGTTATGATAGTATGGAAGGCCTTTATTACGGAAACCTACATCTTTCGTTGACATTAATGGCAATATGACTTCAATAAATTATGTTCAGACTATAAGGTGACACGTATTACGACCTAATTGGTATATCGTCAAATCGAATTTTTACAGATATTAATAACTAATAGATAGCCAATATTACCTAACAATGTCCAAAGTAAACTGATTTCCTTCCATGTTTTCCTTACATTTGTTATCAGGACGGAATATAAATGAGTATTTCAAGAATAGGTTAAGCAAGTGTTATTTCACAATGTTACCGGTGTACAGAAGGAGTGTCCTTCTGGGAACACAATAGCTACATCTTGGCATTTAATGCGGAATAAAATGAAATCCTACCCATTATCATAAACAAGTGTTCTTCCTCACTCTATCTGTTGAATTGTGTGACTGAGTTTTCACTGGTTACACATTCATGGTTTACATTACTTGCATATCATTCCCCATTTCACATGCTTGGGCTAAGTAACTGATTAGTCTTTTCTTGATTGTTACCAATAAGAATCATAATGCCTTGAATCTTATACTCACGCGGATGTCTTCGTTTATTTTAAAATTTTGTAAATGTTCAGACTTCTGCTTTATAGTTTCAGTAGAATATATCAGTCAGTGCGAAAGGAATTTTACACGTGGTTGTCATATGTTAGCCACAGGGATGACGAGAAATAGTATGTTTACGTGTATTAGGGTAGTATATGAAGAAGTTTACTTTTGGAATATTGTTCAATACAAGGATTCATATTTTCAACATGATAGTTTTAACATATTTAAAGAAACTAAGAACACATTCATTCTGTTTTATTGATTATCTCAATTTACTTAAAGAGAAATCAGTTGTTTCAGAAATCTTCCAGGTTATTTTCAATAATCGTGTGATCATTTTAATGTCTTTGTTTAGATACTATGGAAATGAAATTTGCTTTGCATGATTCTTGCATAAATTTCTCTTAATTCTCAATACAGGCATTTAATTACTATACGCAGGGTAAGCGAGTTTATCACACATGCAAAGATCAAATACATACGTGATAATATATTTCGTTACACGTGCAAATATCATTGAGAGAAAATTTCTCTTGAAAAATTAGGTGGGAAAGAACCATGACTTGTAATATACATATCATGTCAACCACACATGCATAGAACATCCTAAGGCAATAACTTATAATTACTGCTAAGTTCATCAGGAACAGTCAATAAATTGCTGACAAAGGTGCATGAAATATGGGTGCAGTTTCTCAGGAAGGCATTGACCTCCTGATCGATTACCTCGTTGTCATTTTACCTCACGTAATGCTAATCAAATTATCATACACGTTACTGACACATATAAAGTAATTTTTACTCTCGATCACTAAATTATGTTCTATTTGTATTCAAAGTTTATAATCCACTTACTTAAACAAAATGTAAAACCCACTGAAGAAAGAAATTACTCTTATAGTTGATTCTCAATACAGCCTAAAACACGGGCATCCTACCTTAATGCTATAAAACTGTCCTACTAAACAGATCAAGACCTGAATACTGAAAATTCGTTGATAAAGCACAGCCCCTGAATTTCAGGATGTTGGACGACCGATAAGCTAAAATTTTAAACTGATAAATGACGGATAGTTGGAAGGAAATGAAATTACAGAATCGCTTTTACTCTTACGCTTTCCTCTCCTCATACTTTCCGAAAACTTCTTTTTTTTTTCCTTTAGTGTTGAAAAAATATTACAGGGAAAGTGAAGGAAGTTATGATTGGAAAGGTTGAACATCACCAATGGTGAAGTGGAAAGGTGGCTAATCACACTCAAGCGATGTAAATGTATTGACCTAATTTTAGAGAGTTTACTTAGACGTTTGATGGAAGATCTTCGATGAAGCTTAGCGAATAAATAAGCTGTTGAAGCTTAAAGCACATACATCTTTCTTGTAGACGTTGCATTGTTAAGGAAAGTTTTTTAAACTTGGATCATTTATCATCCCACCGCATTACGGTAGTCGTGCCAGAGTATTTAGTATCATCAAATGAAAGAACGTTATAGAAAAAACTACATAAATTTCCACCTTTCAGGTTCTGTCGTTAAATCATCTTTTAGCTACGCTTTATATTACTTCATTTTAAAATTGAAATTTTTAAAACAGTTTCCAACAGTATCTGTTAACGTGCATTTGTATCAAAAACTGCAAAGTATATTGTGGGGTTTTACTTATTTAATTCTAAAGTTCTGACTTAGAAACCCACGAACACTAACAAACGAATAATCGCTTAAGTGTGTGAGTAAAATACGTAAGACTTAAGGAGGGTTCACAATTATATTTTTCAGTACCTTTACAAACAGTTCCTACTTGGAACTTTACACAAAGCCTCCTCTCGGGCTTGAACTTAAATAATAATAAATTAAACTAAACTAAACTAGTTTAACTAAGCTATTTGAAAAAGTATAACTGAGGCCATCAGAAATCTAACTAGTTGGCCCCTGAGTATTAATTAAATCGGCGAAGCCAAGCAAGGGCCTAAGGTATGGCTGAGCGTAGCAACTAAGAGACAAATTAGCCAAAGCCAAACGCGCGCTAATCAGGTAATCAGACTCTCTCTCTAGAGGTCGGCGAAGTATCGACTTAAATAGTACTCCTTCTCATATGGATTTACTGCGTTTCTGAAATTACATTCTGGCAGGAAATTATAAGCTGAAATTATATAAAATAAGATAGGAAAGATACAAAACTTAAAACAACTGTTAATAAACTTAGGATAAACCTTACAATATAATTATTTTCCTTCATTTTGTATATAAGCTTGGAAAGCTTTGTTGGGAATGTTTAAAAATGTAGAAGAAGTATAAGAAATTTTATTGCGTACTGAAAAAAATATTGACGATATGAATGATTAATTTTTTTAACATGGTCTTTATTACTTTACTTTCATGACACGCTTTCTTCTACTAGTAAAATGATTATTTTAAGAAAGGGTATTTTTAAAAATTTGATTAATGTAATAGAAACTAATTTAGACATAGCAATGTTGATGGCATAGCACGCAGATAGCTTAAAACGCAGATCCATGCTGATGAGAAAGAATTCTGATTGCGTAAAATGCTAAAATGTTGAATCCGTAATGAACGGAAATCTTGGCAATCGAGGCACAATAAATCTTCATTTTTATTTGAATTCACATGTCTGGCCACGATTTACTTCACACTCTAACTGTGCCTATTTCCAGAATATTTACATTTTTTATACTCTTGCGATAGGAACAGAGCACTGCGAAATGGCGTCCAAGCAGTACAGCGATAGCAGCTAAAGTGCGCAGTTAATCCAATACGGAAGCTCACTAAGTAAAGAATTGGATTTAGGTTAGAAAGGTTTCATTTCTTGAAATTTTGAGTTCAGGTTCCGGATTAGCTACGTCGCGAACATTAGGCAAGCCATGAAAGATGCTTTGATCTAGAAATGACGCTGTCCAGAAAAGGTATTACGATTTTTAGGATACAGAGAAGATATGACCAAATTAAAAATAAGGAATTAAAGGTTATTACTAAATTAAATTATAAAGCTAATTTAAATATTTTTATCTATATTATATGTATATATATATATATATATATATTTGCCTCTGTCGGTGAGCTCATTATCTTTATTCTTATATCTTCGTAAATTGTGCATTTTTTTGCTTTCTTAGTGATTGAATGATGTTGTTGTTATTTCGGGTTAAGGTTTTTATGTCTTTAGTTAATATGCATGCAGTAGCTGTAGAATTATCAAAGCCATGCTAACCTTAAAGAGGCCCCCATTTATTCACATTTGAAATTCCTAGTAGAATAATGCACTTCAGTGGCTTTTTGCCGAGTGGAACCAAAAGTAAACTTTCTAGTTTGCCCACTGAATGATCTGTCTTCCTGACAGCTGGCTGATTTCATTTTCTCTTCGTACGAACTCTAACTTTAATTGTAAAATTTGTTTTTTTAAACTGTTTTAAATGTATTTCTTGTTTAATGTTTTCTGTATTTTACAATTTTTAATGAGAGGCTTTGAGATTTTGCATATTTTTGCCTTGCTGCGAAGTGAGAACTGAATTAATTAAATGAGAAATATATTTCCAACGAAATGCAAGGAGATCAGTTTAAATAAAATTCAACAAAATATATGTATAATACTTTCAGGCGAGAGAGTGTACACCTAAACGATGAAAAATCACAAAACAATGCATGGTTAGACATCTTTTCGGGTCGTGGTACTGACGACAGCACAAAGTACAATAAAGCAAGGGCACGGACAGGATGATAAAACATGCGCATTATGCTAAATACAGAAGAAACCAAAAAATAAGTGCACAAACAGACAACAATTACCATCAAAGAAGGTGTTCGAAATTATGATCCCGGACCGGGATGCAGGCCTTAGATCTCCAGCACAGGGAAGATGTGATGTTCTGGAAAACACTGGAGGTGTCCTGGACTTTCCAGCAGCTGCCACGACGCGAGCAATACGTTTATCAGCTCTGTTTCGTACACCAATGTCTTGGTATTCCTCCGTGGGAAGTAGTGAGTGCAAGTGAGGTCTGGCGATCTTGCTGGCCAATGCACTTGACCACCTCTGCCGATCCAATGTTGACAATATGTTGCGTGTACGTAGCGCCATCAACTTCATACACCAGCCCAGTTCGTCCCAACATTTTAGCTGCATTAATCACAATAAACATGTTTTCTCACAGTGTACGTGTACTTTCTTTCTTGTGTTTTGTGTCATCACTATTGAACCGTGAAAGCGTTTCCTACCATTCATTGTTATATGACTTTCCATCGTACAGTTTAATCCTACGTTATTATAATCACAAAGAAAGAAAGTTTTCGGAGTATATCTTCAGTCCAAAAGGGCGTTAGAACAGAAAGGCCACTAGTCTCGAAATGGCATTATGCATGGAATGACTAAAAGCCTTGGATGACTTTTCAAACAGTTGCCACCAAATATTATCGCTTTGTGCTATATTTAAAGAATTTAAATAATGAAGAACCTGGTTGAATGTACGTATGCTTCTCACATTGTGAAAACATAACGGTACTTAGAGCCATCCAATTTTGAATAACGTATTCCTCCAACCGAATATGGGTATCTGGAAGCCCAAATTTTGAATTTCCAATTTAATATTTTATATTTTGTAAAACTTTAATGAATTTTTGATTAATAAGTTCAACTATTTCAAAGCGAGCAGTGGCAGCACTGTAAGGAAATACAAAGTTTTATCTCCAGCGAAACTGTCTACCGGAAATTCTAAAGATAAACTGCTTTAAAATAGTTTTTCATTTTGCCGTTGAATCGAATTTTATGCTATCGAATCGAATTTTTATTATAGGCGTAAGAGCCAAGAACGTCGTATTTAATAAATAAACGCACAAAAGAAATGGCAAAAAGACAAAACCGTTTTGTAAAGAAGAAAACTGAATACTGATATGATGAACTGAGAAAAGTTTGAAAAGAAAACAAATAAAGTATGTCATCATTTAACACACTGCTTCGGGAATTCTAAATTCTTCGGGAATTCTACTGCTCTGCTGCTTTTACAATTTTTGCAATTTTGCTTTTGAATTGTATATGACCTAAGGGCGAAGAAAATGATGCTTAATTATAAAGCTAAAAATAAAAAAATATATATAATGGGCTAGTAGGAGGAATTGTAACAACAGACAAATAGACTGCGAGCTGAGCGAGAGCGTAATAAAACTTAACAAATCCTTCTAGACGACTGTTAAAATCTGAATCCTTTCAGATTGTTTTGTTTTTATGTATACAATTTATTCTATTTTAATAAAAACTGGGCAAGCGAATTTTATTAACTAATAATATAGAAATTTTTAGAAATTCTAAATTCCCCAACATAAAACCACTTTTACTTTTCAAATGATTCGCATCTAAAGCGTACATAAATAAAATGTTCTTTGATACACTTTGTTTTGTAATTTGAAAAATAACATGTCAGCTTGAACTGAATCCCGAAGTACGTATTTGAGGTAATTTATATTAATTTTTCAACTTTAACTAAAATACTAAGGATAAGTTTAAGGCATATTACATAGTAATTTAAAGAATAGCATGCCAGCTAAAGTCATTGACTATTTTACCACTTACATTCATTAAGTATTTGAGTAAGTTAATTTAGATTTACTTTGGATTTAATTTTAAAAATAGGACACCAACGTTACTTTAATCAATATATGTCTAAATTAGTATACCTTTAAATCACAATGAACTGTAATTTAAAATACGGCTTACTAAGCCGAGTTAAATCAACAAATATTATACTTACTCTTATAAGATATATTATACTCTTATAAGATACTGTGGATTTTTAATTGAAAAATAAGATGTCAGCTTGAACTGAATCCCGAAATCTATATAACGTGCTAGATTTTAGTGAAAGGAATCCATGAATGACATAATGCCAATTAACACGGAAAACCAGAAAAAACACTTCCTTCACGGAGCACTCAAAACAAGAACGTGCCTAGTAGATTGCTTTGTGTTTCAATTGGAAATATGAACATTAACATTAGTGACTCTCTAAATTAAAAGTAAGTATTTGTTCCAAATTCCACAATACACATACTAGATTTTACTGGCGTATGCAAAGAAATAATATCTCGACACAATGTCAACTGGCACGCCCACTTGCCCCATTAAGTGACCTATTCAAGAGTAGATCTAACCATTAAGGAATGCTTTGTCTCCAAACGGGGTGGGTAGACGAGCCCATTACCCGACGAGAGAGCGGTAGTTACGGAGGCTTAATGAGCTTATTCATCCACTCTACCCATAATGAAGGAAAAATGGTTTTTTCCGATTCTATGTTTTGACGGGGGGATGGAAAGTCTTCTCCATCGTCACCCTTTTAAAAAATAATGAATGGACGTAAAGCTCCGCCTTCCTGGTATTTTTTGCTTATCGTGCTATTAAGGAGAAAGCATATTTTCCTAAGTGACCACATCAGAGAGTCACAGCCATGTGGCAAAAATTAATTGGGCATTATTTCATTTCAGTTCAGCAACTCCATGAAATAGTTAAATTCCCGCGCATTTAATTAAAACCAATATATGGCATTTAATTAAAACAATATTTGAATTTGTTGCCTCTCTTGATGCACTCAAGCATTTTCCACCAAAATGGGAGACATTCATTTTAAGGTGCATTTCAGTTATTCAACTTCAGTAATACTTTCGCATCGGAAATTTTCTTTCCCATGATATCGATTTTTTAATTGCTTTATTTTAAAAAGATTGTGGACCGAAAAATATTTTTGAGATCTTAGATGTTTAGTGAAAAAAGAAATACTCTAAACGATCATCTGTATCACATTTTTAAGGTACAAGTTACTTTATCACGCTATTTTTTGGCACGAATGTAATCATAATATTTTCCAAATAGATGCATGAATTTAAAATGCGTTCATACATCATTCAACAAATTAATATTATGAAACATTTCCTCGAAACTGAGTTATACTCTAACTCAGAATATTCCTTCGTTTATTTCGTAGTCAAGATAAAAAGAATTTACGCATTAAAGTTATGCGTCTTTATTTATTCCAATAGATAGTGCATCCAGTTAGCAACTGAAGATTCACGATTAGAATCTTTTTGAGAAACGGCTGATTTTTTTGGTTACAAGCCAAAATATCGCGGGAAATACATCACGGACGAAAACTTCGTGGAGAAAACAAAGCAAGGCGAAAAGGTTGTCATACAAAACATCGTGGGAGAAAAGAAAGCAAGGAGAAAACATCGGAGTTCTAAAACATCAAGGTACGAAATAACGTCGTCGAAAATTAAAACTTTAACTTAACTTTAATTAAAATTTTAAACTAAAAACTTCGCTGTTTGGTATCTACAAGTATAAAGCTATATTTTAGGAACTTCAAGCTACAATAAAATCCAAAACAAATTTCAGGAGCAAAACTCTAAAAATTTTTCTTCTGTATTTTTTTTCTATGCGGCTATGAATATAAGTGTGAATTATCCCAGAAAATTCCCCAAAAGGCTTTGTGCTTAATTATTTAAATCTTAATGAAGAAATGAAGCACCTAGCTGCCTATAGAATTTTATATTGTCTAATCATATAGTGAAATCAAATAACATTATGATTTTGCCTGAGTGCTAAATTATGTTGTTTTCCTCTTCTCAGGAAAAGCTTTGACATATGTATCCTTGACTTACTAGTTGAAAAATTTTAGATTCTTTAATAACTTAATAAATTATCCCTAATGTTTGATTTGCGGTTTGTAATGCTTGGAATGATGTAAGTAATTATTCTTCAAAAGCGTTTCCTCTGCTAAAAAATTGTTGTCATAATTTGAGAACAAAGTACCATGATATACCTATAACATCTTAATATTCAATAATTTATTTTACAGTGGGACATTAAAAATGTTATTGATGACTTAATGCATCTATTAACACCATATTAACCAAAGTCTCATTCAACGATGTCTTTATTAAATAAGGAAAAGCTTTCTGTTGCATAATATAACATGATCTCGCACTTAAAAAATAACGGCAGGCAACATTTTAAATTATTCTTTGTTTAATTATCCGCAAACAGTATAATTTTAAGAGTTAAATCATTCTATTTCACGCAGTCTGCCCTCAATCTAACAGAAATGTGACTTATACTCCAAATAAATATTCATAATGTAACTAAATATATTAGTCCATTAGCAATGAATTTTGGCTGTCCTGAAGAGCACTGTAACATAATCTTTGCATAAAATAAAATTTATTTAGGAATGAGTTTGATTTATGGGAACATCTTTTAAAGTCAGAATATTTCAGTGATACTTAAGGCAAAAGTGCTCATTCGCTATTTCTCATTAGTTTTACAATGAAAATTCAAGTTTTGGTTTAATTAATAGACTTCTTTGTATTCTGCGAAACACACTCTTCGAAACACAATACCCAAGTCTTATTATTAATATTTTATTCCGAGTAGTTACAAATAACAAAGCAATTGTTAGGCTCCATTTGTTGACATGGCATCTTTAAAAGCTCGGTAATTGGCAGAAATCTTTCAGTTCTTGTATAGATAGATGTTAAGAGATAACATAATATTTTATTATTGTATATTTATTCTGTGAGTGCCGGGTATTATAATATATATTATTTATTTCTTCAAACCTGTAGTGACTTATGTAATACGTCTAAAAATGCACAAATAATCTTATACAAAACAAAATCAAAAATTGCGATGATTGGGTATCTCTATTAGTACGGTTATCAAACTGTTGCTTGTGGTTTAATTTTCTCAATTCACGACAATTCACGATGATAAATAGTATTATTCTTAATACTTAAAATGCTATGATACATTGTCCCAACTGACACAACTGTTTGAAAGAATTTTCTTTTGAAGTAAAGACGCACCGGTTTTTACGCTTTTTTGCAAAACAGTTCACCAGAACTGAACTTAGAGCATTGAGCCTAGGTAGTTCGGCCTGAGTTCTAATCCCAAAAAAGGACTTGACTGCGTAAAAGTTTTCGGGGATTTCTCTATGTGTAACGTGAATACGACTTGTTTTCCCTTAGAATGTCCTTTGCCGCTCAGTCGTTATACTGGTTAGGGAAACCTATTGAGATACCACGGATTCGAATCCTGGAGAAAGCATGAATGTTTGTAAATATATGGTGTCTGTGCCGCATGGAAGCACTCTAAATACACGGCGAGCCGAAAGGCCTCTCCATAGGTTTTGTTAGTGGGAGAAGTGAGAGACCTTCGGATCCGTCCCCCTCCCCGGGGTACTCTCCTTCAAAATTGGGGGCGGAAATGAGTGAAGTCGGACTATCACCTGTATGGTGCTCAAGGCTTTGCCAACAACGGGAGCAGTTTTGCTCTCCTTGCCATGACGAATTTCATGGGCTTGTTTTGATGACATTGTCAGACAGGTGAGGTACGGAACAACAACAACAACAGAATCTTCTATACAAAGGCATATTCTCTTTAGACCAGATACCATAGTGCAGTTTGCCATAATATAATATATCCAATATTGTGGCTTCTGCAAAATGCTTAAGATTATTCTTATTTTAAATAAACAGCTGTAAGCTTCGAAATCTCTTCTTCTTGGTGATGATTCAGTATCCTTTACATAGTAATTTACATTTTATATAGTTACTGCGCTATCACTTTATACAGTCATCGCACTTTCACTTACTTCATGACATTCCAAATAGAGATATTTTTACCAATTTATTTCCTTCCCTCTAACTCCCAAAATCCGCCCACCACGAAAAGTAAAATAGAATAGAAATAAAATAACATATTTAAAGAAAATTTTATGCAAGTCATTAAGCTTAGATGTTTCGGTTTCTGTATTATCTGACACTTGGAAAGTCTGGTTAAATATATAACGCAAAATTTAATTGCAGGAAAAGTCCAAAAAAACTGACTGACGTTCACTGTCTAAAAGTAATCATACACCCTTCAGCAGAAAAATGCCTTTCTTACAGTAAAGAAGTTAAAAAGAAGCCAAAACACAATTTTTGGATATTTTATTCGCTTAACTGGTTAATATTTCCAACATGTGTCATTCAAAGAGCACCAAAAATGATGTCTTTAGTATAAATATCCGCTTTCTTCAAACGACGCTTATGGACAGTTAATTTATTCTCATTTTATTGAGACATAGATAGTTACAGTTTTATCAAAATATCTTGTTACCAGACAGTAAATTCAGATTATCGCTGTACTTTTCCTGGCAAGAATTTACGCAGTTAAAATGTACTTATGAAGAGATTTTTAGTTTTAAAACGATAGAAGACACGCATGACACATTCTCATTTATGTTGTTTAGCTTCCCTTTAAGGTTCATAAATTTTCATCTGAAATTCTCTTAGGACGTGTTAAAACGCTCATACATTTTTCCTTAACAATCTTTTTTTTTGCTTGATCGAATGCGTTTAACTATACGGTGTTTAACTCTCTATTCATCACTACCAACACTATTCATTTCTACTTCTTATGAATTTTCAACATTCTCAGATTTCCTTTGTGGAATCATCTATCACGTCGCCATTCTAAGTAACACACGTTTTAATAATATCAGTAAACATTTATCAACTGTTTTTTGTAAATATTCATGAAGTTTTTACTTTGTAACTCTTCTCTCCAGAGACTACAAGAAAATACACATAACAACCGAGTCACAGTTATTCAGGAAGAATTATCTTGGATGCGTATTAACCAGTCTTGCAATAGAATTGCTTACGGCAAATACAAAAAGGAAGATTAAAACTCATCGAATAATAAACAAATGAAATCTGGCAGATGAACTTGAGGAAAAAAAACCTCATTTTTAAAAATATCTATTCTTTGTTTAAAGTGTGTTCTTTTTCGTTTGAATACCGATACAATATATACAACAAGTTATTGAGAACGTATTATATTTTACGGATTAACCTAACCAAAATCAGGTAATAATTAAAATAATACAAAGCCCAGTATTATGGACAAAATACGTTATGATAGCAGCTTGAATTAGATAGTAAATGTTTTAGATTAAACAAAGAGCGGAAATATTAGTTAAATTTCAGTTGATCGAAAGATTTCATATTTCGCAAATAAGAGGGATGGGAGACCCTCGGACCCGTCACCTCGGGATTCTCTTCTTCAAAAGTGGGGGGGGGGAAGTGGAACTGAGAAAAACCGTACTGTCACCTGTGTGGTGCCCAAGGCTCTTGTCAACCGCAGGCGCCATCTTGACTTCCTGCCCCGATGAATCTCGTAGGCTTGCTCTGATATCAAACAAGTGAGATTTGTCACAATGACATCACCAACAATTATTATTTCTTTGGCTCAATTAATGACAATCTTTACGTATGATCTTCCATTTACTTTAGTAATATCTCATTTCTTCTGTTCTTTCCATCGTCTTGCGCCATGTGTATATGGCAAAAATAATTGTCATTTATTTTGCAGATGCTTATGTGAAATCTGAAGTTGTTTTAAGACCCGAATCCAGGAATTCTTTCGTTGTAAACAGGCGTGATACTATTACAACATCGAAACGAACAGCTAACTTCTCATAATTTCTATTTTATTATGTTAGGTTAGTTTATATTTGGGTGCGGTAAAACACGAAAGGGCTACCTGACTCAAGGGGTGATGCTTTAGCCGAACATTTTCTGAGTAAACTGGCTTGTATTCATATTACATATGAGAAAATTCACGAAAACCAATCATGCAAGTTCCAACCCATATCAAATCCTTATTACTCAGCTGTCTTAACCATTCTGCAACGGCTGAAAATATTCTCTTCTTGCACATGAAAGCTCTAGCTCTCAAGTATTTGAAATTATACTGAAAGAAAAGTATTTCAAGCTCCTTTTTTATTTCAAAGGGTATTTGTGTTGGAAAACAATGCTGTCTCCCTAAGAGTTCCACCTTTATTAGAGACTTTATTATCTAAGAATTCCACTTTTAGAAAGGTTCCTATGTAAAATATGAACGTCGTAAAATGAGAAATGCAAAAGAGACAGAATCGTATCTCCTCAGATGGACAATCGAAAGTTGATACATAACTCATTACAATGTTTGTTTGAAGATTATAATGCATATGTGCTCACTTGAACTCACTGCCACACAATCAGTGAAAAGTGCGTATCCTCAAATGTCACGCATTTCACATATATTATGTGAGTATTGAGCAGATAAATTAAATTGAATTAATTGAAAATTTATTATTAATTGTATTAATTAAAACGCTCTTTGTATTTTCTGTCCCAATATTTATTAATTAGCGTTTATTTTAATCCTAAGCAACTTAAGATCGTTTTCCGTAATTTGGGTAAAATTTATAGAACGACATATTGTTTTTATGCTGCTGAATTATCTCAACGTATACGCCTTTTCTAAGACAAACATAATGTAAGCATCCAAGAGAAAAGAAGAGCCCAAGTTAAAAAAACAGAGCTTAAAAATAGCGTTTTTATGATAATAACCTCGCGTTCATAACACCCAGGCATAAGCTTCTGCGCAAAATATTTTTAAGAATATTTTCATTGCTTGAAAATTTCCGCGCGAATCCTAAAAGCTCGTTTCCCGGGATTTACAATGCAAACATCCATCAGCATATTGAGGTTGATCCCCGCATACATTCATGACATGAAAGAGGTATTCATCCATCAAAGTATAGAGGCTTGACTTTTTGCCCTTCGAACGCGAACAGAAGAATAGCTGGAGCCTTTATGATAGCGTTCAAAGTTTAATGTGAGATGTCATAAGCGCTGACATGCTGGGCAACAGATTTGGATTACTGTATCTGAAGCAAATGCGGTGCTAGAGCATAACATATTTTTACATGAGGAAAGTGATTAAATTCTCAATATGTCTAAGGTTAAAAATGATAGATCTGCACAACATAAGCCTTCAACATGTGATACGCGAATTCATTTTAGCATTTTACATTTAGTGGTTATTGCATGATTTGTTCAGGTGATTATAAATCATGATAATATTTAATTATTTCTTGACTAATTTCGAAATGAATTAGAAGGTCACTAAGTAATGATAGACATGTCCCTTGATTTAAACCACGGGAAATAAAAGGGTTAATAAATAAAAAAACAAATGTATGACTTTATAAAGAAGCAAGTACATCCGTATTCCGAGATACATGCTTAAATGTTCAATTTCGGTGGATGATTTTGTGTTTCTCGCTTAAATTGATGCTCTACAATTACATCTGGTTCTAAAATAATAGCTCCAATAAACTAGTTTGGCTAAGATTAAATACTAGTATGCAAAACTAACAATTTGAATACTATTTAATTAATCTTCTTATTTTTCTCTATCAGCTCTTATAATTAACATACGTATAATTTGCTACAGACTTTGCAGCTGTTTTCCCTCTTTCTATTATTTTACTCTTTTTATCTTCTCATTTGTAAGGTAAATGATGTTATCTTCCCATTATTCGCTCAAATGTTTTTTAAATATTGTTTTTGTTGCATAAGTACTATATAACTATATTTTGTTACATACGTACTATACTATAATAGGAGAACAGGTTTCTCAAGGGCAACTATAAATTAGCCGTTAACCATTACAAATTATGAAAGTTTTCCTAACGCATACGTGCTGTAATTTTATGTTTGTGTTTTTGTAAATTGTATAGTTACTCACGTTTTTTATTAATATTTACACCTATCCACATGGCGATATAGTACAGCATTTGTGATTATTTACATGTTTAATTTCCACATTTTCATTTGCAGTTTGATTTCAATCGAACTGTAACATCCTACAATTTCAATGTTTTAATATTTCAATATTTTCTTAGCCGTACACCTCTCTCAACCTCTCTCTCTCTCTCTCTCTATATATATATATATACATACACCAGTATATATATGGATAGATAGATAAATAAGTATACACTTGTGTGCAAAATTAAGAAAACTTGAATATTAAGTTGAATTTTCAAAAACCTAATGAAGATGTTTAATACAATTTTGTATAAGTACTTGTTTCTAACGGAAAAAGAAACAAATATACCATTCAAAAGTTATTTTACATATGCATTATTATCACTAAAGCTCATAGTGCAGGGACATTCACTTTGTTATATCAAATTCAAAATGAGTATAACATGGGGTATGGGCCTCTCTGACAGCCAGACAGCTCGCGCAACGTGACGGTATGCTCGACACGAGGCAGTTGAAGAATCCCTGTAGTATTCCATCTCACTCCTGCTTCAAAGCCGTTTTCAGTCTCGGATGGTTCTCGAAGGGCGACAGCAAGATTTTAGAGACATTAGGTTATGTCGAAGCAGGTACGATGAAAAATGAGCAATGCCTTGGCCGGGACTAAAACCACGAACCTCTCGAATACGCGCGAGCGTGCTAACCACTACATCATGAAGCCGTGCTAAGAAGGTGGAAGAAATACCTTATATACTCCCCTTTAAAGGGCGATTGGGAGTTAGGGGATCCAATCATCAAATCCTAGTGGTGTAGAATCATCATCCACCAACTTTTTGTTCGGGCGCCGCTGTAGAGTCATTAAGTTATTTAGAAGGAGAAGAGATGAAAAATGTGCAATGCCCTCGCCGGGACTCAAACCACGGATCTCTCGAATATGCCCCGAGCGTGCTGACCGCTACACCACGAAGGTATGCTAATAAGGCGGGAGAAATAGCTTATAAGGTGAAATCGCCCTTCCAAGAGCGTCCCAGACGCGCTGTATAGAATTAAGGCCAGGAGATCTGGCTGCCAGTCCATGCAGCGAATATCTTCACTTTCCATGTAATCGCTGACCAACTGAATCCTATGCGGACTACCATTATTCTCTATTAACATAAACCTAGAACCAACTGCTCTCCTGAAGCGTCGAAGATAGGAAACGTCTTATCTCTATGCATCTTACGGCATTCATAAAACTTTTGTTAAGCGGAAGCAGGAGTGTGCGACATAATAGCTGCCCAAACCATTACAACTCCACCTCGCAATGATCCTTTTCCTTGTGTATTAAGGGATGGTATTGTTTCCCATGCTCTCTCCAGATATAGGTACGTCGTGTCCAAGGTGAATCTTGACTCATCCGTAAAACTGATGGTGCTCCACTGAAGACTGATCGAAAGCATATGCTGTTTGCAGCATGCTTCAATCTTGTCTGCTGCCGTAAGCTAGACGTAAACAGTGGGTCATCTGGCAAACAGCGATATCTCAGGAAGCCTTTGGGCAGTGAAGAGATGAAATTCGGAACACAGTAGCAATATCCAGCTCACATGGGAGCTGTGAAGCTGCAGCCGTCTTATGTCGCCACGCTGGAAGTGTCAAATGACGATCTTCATTCGTCGTAGCAGATCTTGGTTGATCAGGTTTTCTCGATATGGATCGAATGTCCTGAAGCCGTTTCCACAAAACGCATACATTGAGTTTTGAAGCAATCTAGGCTTGAGATTGGCCAGCCTCCACTTTTCCGACAATTTTCCATCTCATTTCGTCATCCATACGCTCGTGTCTATTCATTTTATCTGTTACAGTATAAAATTTACCCAACTATTGCGAGATAACGGCAAATGTTGTAAAGGAGTTAGAGTGCACAAATTGTCGAACAGCCTCGAGCGCTTATAGCACCTCCACCGACACTCACGTGTATGCTTGTGTATTCGACTGGGAATATTTGCATAACTCTTCCGCAGTATAGTTAGTACCTTTAGTTTAAAACTTTTGGTAAAATTGGATATAGTTTGCAAATTCTCTTAATTTCGCATACGATAATGTATATATATATATATATACCATAAAACGCTATCTTTCAAGTTTTAACTTTTTAAAGAAACTTTTAATTCACACTCTATTACCTGGCTCGGTAAGCTCAGTTTTTATTCTTATATATTGGTAAATTGTATATATTTTGCTTTAAATGTGATTTAATTATATTATTCGTATGTTCTGGTTGAGGTTTTTATGCGTTTAATTAATCTGCATCCAGTAGTTTCAGAATAATCAACAATTTAAAAGTGTAAGTGTCGCTAGGCCTAATGTGGCGGCTGTTTATTTACATTTGAAACTTTTAGTAGTACAGTGAAGTAAGTTAGCTAGCAAGTTCAGTGTCTTTTTGCCCAGTGGGACCAGAAGTTAAGATTTTGTGCGCCGAAAATTGTGTCTTAGTGCCCGTTGGCCGAGTTACTTATTTTTGTGTATAAACTCTAATTTTAACTTTAAAAACTGTTTTTCTTTAATGCTTTTTTACTGTGCTTAGCGTTCACGGTTTTTCTGCATTTTAGTAAAGTTAATGAAGATGTTTCGATATTTAATGCATTCGTTCCTTTCTGCGAAGTGAGAACTGAATTAATTGAATCAGAAATATTTCTATAATGAAATTCGAGTGAATAAGTTTAAATAAAGTGCATCAAAAAATATATACAATTTAATAGGTTGCACAAAGAAGTCATGTGGTGTCTATACCAGATATTTGTAGTTGAATTTTGTGCTGTTTTCTAATATTGAAGTTTTAGTGGTAATTTTAAAGCACTCTATATATAAAATTTAGTAAAAAAATATACAAGCCACATATAAAGAGAATAAAATACTTTTTCTAATAATATATTTATATTTAAACATCCAAACGCTGTATTTCAAATAGTCTTATTTATAACCAAAATGATTTCAAGTCTTATTTATCATCAGAATGTTTTTAATTAACTCTGAATCACTTTTGCATATTTCTAATACTCAGTATTCATACTTTTAGTTTTCAGTATTCTTTGCATTATTTACTCAGTTTTTTAAATATATTATTATTAATAGCCCAAAACAGACGTTAGTCCCCAATGGGATATTAGTCTCGAAACAGCATTTTGCATTCAATCACTATAAACGTTGTACCACTTTTCAAATTCTTGCCACCAAATATTATCGCCTTCTCTTATAAAAAGTGGAATTAAATCGTGAAAACCTGCATGAATGTTGTATGTTTCTAGATTTTGAAATAACAATGGTACCTAGAGAGATCAAATTTTGAGTAACATAGTCCTCCACCCGAACACGCGCCCATGGAAACCCGAATTTGGAATTTCGAGCTTGATTTATTATTTATTGCATATTCTGTAAAGCCTTAACGAACTTTTGATGAAAAAACTCAATTATTTCAAAGCGAGAAGCGGCAACACTGTACTGAAGAAAGGTATTTTAATCTCCAGTGCAAAAGACTCTATCGGAAAATCTAAGGATATGGTGTTTTTAAATGTTTTGTAATTTTGCTATTGTATCGAAATTTATGTGGCACACGCGCCAAGAACGGGATATTTAATACATAAAGCAAACAAAAACATGAATAATAAAAAAACAAAGAAATATTTTGTAAAGGCATTTTAGTAAGAAATCTGAATATTGGTATGATGAGACGAGAAAAGACTGAAAAAAAAAACAGAAATATATATGCCAACACTTAACACTGCATTAGGAGTTCTAAACGTATACTGCTGTACTGCTTGTAAAATTTTTGTTTTGCTGTTGAATTGCGTATGAATTGTGCGGAGAAAATGATGTATGCTTAATAATAAACTAAAAAGACAAAGTGACTTAGTAGGAGTACGCGTAACAGCACAATGGTAGACTTCTGCTCAGCGAGAGCCTAAAAACCTTAACAAACCCTTTTGGGCGACCGTGAAAATCTGAAACATTTCAAATTTTTTTATATAAGTTTCATTATTATTAGTACTTTATAATAACTGTGTTATTGGTTTTATTACACAAAGAAATTCACGGTCACGTAATGTGAAAATAGAAAGTGCTGACAACCCAGGCACTGTAATATCTTTAAGCAAAAGCTTTTAGAAAATACCACCTTACGTATAACTACTATTTCCACACTATATAACTATTTCCACTCATGCATTATGATATAGGATTTATATTTTGTTTTCAAAAGCGCTCTCCTTGATGCATAGTCAAATCTTATTCTTTAAATACCTTAAATTTAGTCGCGCAAGATAAAAGTTGCATAAGTGCCCTTCAGGAAATAATTCCGTCTACTAAAAGCAAAGAGAAAATGAGGAATAAAGAAAGATAATCAAGATGGCTGTAAATTTCCATGGACATATCTATTAATACTTTTCATTTCTCACGATGAAACAAAAACAAAATTTCACGAAGAAATCTAAAGACAATGACAAAGGGCAAATGAAGATTTAACAAATGGGTGTCCATTCAACGTGAGGATTGAGCAACATGCAGGATTAATATATAACGCAGCGTTTAGCGAATCCCTGAAAACTCTCTTTCTTGAAGTGCAATCTTAAAACAAAGATAAATTTCACATACGGCGACATGTCTCCAGAAACCACTGCATTCCATTACACCGGAGTACAGTCCCTTTTACATAGCCAATAGTGTCTACCAATTATTATATCCAACCAAATCCCTTTTACATAGCCGCGTCATCTACCAAAATACCATGAATAATTAAATCTTATTTTTATCAAATTTTTATTTGCGTCTCTGGAATAAAGTATCGTATTTTTACATTATAAGGCATTTTCTCCCTCATTCCAGCATGCCTTCATGGTGTAACAGTAGCACACTCGGCGCGTATTTGAGAGGGCCAGTTTAGAGTCCCGGGGAGGGCATTGCATATTTTTCACTATCCTATCAGAAAACCTAATCAATTTACAATGTCATAGGTCGTGTATAAGATACAATTGTCGAAAATTAAATATTGCTTCTTTCTATGGGTTTGTGGATATGGACTGATTGATGACAACACTTGATGAAGGATGAAATCCCAATTTATTCGTCAATATTACACAGGACAGTTCCAATGCTACGTTTATGGTCGTCGAAAGCTACAATAAACGCGCTGAAACAATAAGCAACACAGCCTTAAGGCTATCACGGTAAAGGGAGCTTCACGGCAACGCACTAAAGTACCACTCCCGAGTCGGTCGATCCCTCCAAACTCAAGATACTCTATTAACACTGCGTACAGGCAGGGTATATAGAGCTTTAACCTATCTCCGAAAACATTCCCAACGAAAACCGCTAAGAATGCGTTCTAGAATGGCCTCGCTCCATCTATAGCATATCGCCAAGTCTGTCTCAAATGAGAGACATTATGTCAAATGTGGCGACCCTGCCCTTCCCTGCCACTTTCTGGCAAACCTAACTCCACTTTGTTGGGGAAGCTATCATAGTGCAGCTGGGTTGTATCATAGTGCAGTATGTTGTAATTTCCTCCTTATTCCTTATTGCATTGTAATATCTTGTACTAGTAGCCCAAAGTTAACAAAGATTTAGGTTAAAATAAAACGCCGAGCAAATATTAATTTAGAAGTCAAATAACAAATATCAGCCTTATATTTGCAAATTTTCACAGGACTAGTTTCGATGGTTTTACCAAACCATCATCTTCAGCTGCCACAAAAAGATAATTAAAGCAATTAAATAACATTTTTTTTTCATTTGCACTTTGGCACCTGAGGTTGATTGTTCGATCAAACTATCGAAACAAGTCCTGTTACTATAATATTATTAACTTTATGTCTTGGTCTATGTTCGTAATCTTAAGAATAAAACTGCCTTAAGATCTGTAAAAGTAAAAAATGTTTTTGTTGATAAACTCAAGAAATCTTCCAATCGTAAATCATTGCGATTTTGAAAGTTAACTCCATTTAGGTAAATTTTAGAATTACTTAGAGACATCCGATTACCAAAGGACCATATTTGCCCAAACTTTGATGTATTTAAATAGGCGGAATAGTATAACGAAGCTTCAGTGTTATCATAATTAAATGTTATATTGAATATTTCTCATTATTAAAAAACCAATTTCAATTTTTAGATCGCATACTTCATAACGAAAAAAAAAAGCTTATGTCAACTTGTAAATGTTAAGCTGAAACCTAAAAAACCTGAGTACTAAAAAAATTGCTGGGAAGAGCGAACCATGGTTTTTTTTTTTTTTTTTGAAATCTACGCAAGCGAAGCTCTTATACACCGCGAGGACAAAAAAGAGAAAAAAAAAGCTGTAAGCGATTTATGACAGCACTTAAGTTCTCTTGTTTCGACTGTCTCTGACGTGACGATGATGTTACTATAACGCCTATAGAAATTACTAACTTGTTTGTACACAATATCAAAATCTATGCCGCTGTGAATATATGAGTTAAATTTTATATGGAGGTTACGTTTATTAAATAAGTTATATTCATTTAAATTAAATTTGTTACAACATGACGCAATACACCTGAACAAATGTTATTTACTCTTTTAGAGGAAAATGTTCGGAAAATTCCGAAATCACGCAGCTTTTGCGATTAGTTTGGAATAATCTCCAGTAAATATGCTTATTTCGCTCAGCTTTCTTATAAAAGAAATAGTGAACAAAAAGCAATTAAATTACAATTAGTGAGAGAGAATATTTGTCTTTCTACGTTAAGCACACTCATCACAAAAAATAAACATTTCCTCCCAACTAAAACATGTGAGGTAAATAAATCAATTTACCGACAAAGCGAAGGAATATTGCAAAATGTAAAGCATTATTTGCATTCCCGCCTTAACGATATATGTGCAAGGAAACTGGATTTACAGGGTAATTGTGAAAGATTGCTATTCGACTTGAAGACGGTGTAGAAGAGGAAATTTGCAAGTAAACGAGTGAAGAATTATTTACTTTCCTTAGTTTTGGTGTAAGAAAAAAATTAAATAAAACACGGTAAAATAACAGTGCTTTCAAGGGAATAAAATATATAAAAGGTGAACAAAAATATCTATTAAAGAGGTAAAACTGCTTAGTTGGCATTCTGCTTATTATTAGGTATGCTAAAAGAATAATTAAATAGAACAGGTTAAGATGCAGAATAAGCTTTGTCAGATTCGAAATTCATAAACCTTGAAAAAATAAGCTAAACAATTAAACGCTGTCGGAAGAAAATAAAAAAATATATATCTTTTTATTGCAAATTATAATTTTAAAATAAATTAAATTATTGCAGGTTAAATGCGTAATATTTTAAACTGCACGAAATATTTCTACAGTACAAATTGTCAAAAGAACGATTGTTAAAAGAACAATTAAACATAATAGGTTAAGATACAGAATAAACTTCCTTTAATTCGAAAATTTTCCTTTAATTAAACTTCTTTTAAATCCAAATAATTTTATATTAAATTAAAATATTACAGATTAAATGTGTAATATTTTAAACTGCATGAAATATTTCTACCATAGAATTTTGAAAAGA
>KK115456.1:104665-179914 GCA_000611955.2 Stegodyphus mimosarum
AAAAGAACGATTAAAAGAACAATTGTACATAACAGATTAAGACACAGAAAAAACTTCCTTTCATTTGAAATTCATGAATTTTGAAAAAACAAGCGAGACAATCAAACATTATTTGAAGAAAACAGAAAATATATTTTTTATTATAAATTTTATTCAGAAAAATGTTGAAACAAATTTAAGTATTGCAGATTAAATTAATATTATTTTAAATTACTTCAAGAATTTCTACAGTTGACGGGTAATAGATATTTCTATCGTCTTCCAAAATTATTTTTCTTTCAAATGAAAATGCATAAAAATAATATAATGAATAATACAATATATGCATAGTTTCGAAATTAACTTACATAAGAGTTTTCCAAAAATTCTCTAGAGAGAATTCATTAAAAGACATTATAACGTCCATACTTAATAACGTTAACTGCAAAAGATTATAGGTTTTGAGAATTCGAATCTTAAGTGCTTCTCGTCATCTGAATCTTTCAAAATTTAAGCAAAAAATTTGCTAAACGGTTTTAAAATCAAACTCCTTAAAAATTGCTTTATTTATAACGTATTTACTTCCTCCCCATCGTGTGCCTTCGTAAAGCAACTGAAAGCACGTCCGGATGGCAACCGGAAGATCCGAAACTCGAATCCCGGGGAGCATATTTCACAGTTTTTACGACTTCTGCTTCAAAATAAAACGTCTAACAATTTCAGTTTCTACACATTGACGTTTAGTAGTTATGTTCAATAAAAACAATGATTCTCAAATTTTTAGTGAACCTATGAATCTGAATCGCCAATATCCCCGAGCGAAGTTCTCTCTCCAAGTCTTAAATTTCCGAAAATAATTTAGTTTCCAAGTTTAATTTTAATTTAGGTTGTATTTGGGAAAGCATATTTTCACTCCTACATTTTCTTCGAATTGAAAAGGTTTTCGAAACAATAACAAATTTTAACTGTTACTTAAAACGTTTAGTCAGTTTACATTGAGAATAAATGACCTTCAATGTTCGAGATTTTAATTATATACTTTATAAGGTATTTCTCCCGCCTTCTTCGCATGCTTCCGTGGTGTAGTGGTCAGCACGCTCGACGCCTAACCGAGAAGTCCGTGGTTTGATCCGGGTGAAGGCATTGCTCATTTTTCATCTTCCCTGCTTCAAAATAGCCTAATGATTTCTACAACTTAAACCGTAGGATTTCATTTTTATCAGCAAACTAAACATGCATTTCAAACATTATATATATTTTTCGTGAAATACTGATTTAACATTTTACTTTAATAAGAAAAATATTAATAATTTTTTTCTAAGATCTTAATATATTTTAAGATTCGGTTTCGGATTCGGATTCTAGAAAGAACTCATGTTTTTAAATTTTTATGCTGTCATTGATTTTGAAAAGCAATTTAGTGATATGTATGGTAGAAAAATCGATTATTTTACTTAATAGATTCTCCTAAAAAGACTGGAGAATTTCGTAACTCAAAATGTGAATATGCAAATAATAATGAAATAAATATATTAAGCATATTAATATAACAGATCAGTTTTAGTAATGAAAGAACTAACTCGAGACTTTATTCAGTTACTATAAAAATTAATCTTAATTTAGATATTTACATTTTGAAGTCCTTCTTCAAAAGTTAAAGTTTTGAAGTTTATCTTATTATGTTTTTGAGTACAATTGAATTATCTGTCTCTTTAAGTATTAGTGTATATGATAGTGTAATATAAAAGTGAGTATAAAAGTGTATAAGTAAAAACTAAATAAAGCTCACATCATTATGAACTATATGAACTCGGAAGGGCTTTATGAAATACTATGACCTATTACGAATGAATCTATGAATACACCATTACAAACGACAAATGGACTATTACGTATGAATCTGAAAAGCTTTATGAAATACTATTATAAGGTATTTCTCCCGCCTTCTGAGCATGCCTTCGCGGTGTAGCTTCGCGATGTAGCATGCTCGGTGCATATTCAAGAGGTCCGTGGTCCGAGTCTCGGCGAGGGCATTATTCATTTATCACATTTCCTGCTTCCAAATAACCTAATGATTCTACACTGTGATCTATTATGAATGAATTTATGAATACACCATTACAAATAATAAACGGGCTATTACGTATAAACTATCATGACTGTTTAATAATATACGAATGTTTGTAAAAACACCGCAAAAGTGTTTCGAACAATTACTATTACAAATTCATTATGAACAATTACACACTACCACGAACTATTATAACTATAACGAACTATCGTGTACTCTAATGAATGAATTAACAAACTTATACTATTATGAAACATTATGAAATATAGTGAGCTCTTAAGGTATTTTGTATACTATATATTATTACTACACTATCATCGCAACTATTCATTATATACTATGCTACTATGTGCTATTAATCAAAATTTATGAGAACGTAACTTCAGATATCTGTATACCAAATTGTTACCAAATAGCTATATTTTTCTCCCATTACAAAAATTGTACTACCAAAATTCTGGAAATAACTCCAAAATTTGCAAGTGCAAAGGCACGGAGTGTAAACCTTTATTTGTTTATTAGATTCAAAATTATTAAAAAATAAGTGTAAAGTGTAATAGGTGTAAAGTGTATACCTATTTACTTGTATTAAACACTGGGTGCCCTATTACACTTCACTTTACACTTATAAAAAATAAGTGTAAAGTGTATACCTATTTACTTGTATTAAACACTGGGTGCCCTATTACACTTCACTTTACACTTATAAAAAATAAGTGTAAAGTGTATACCTATTTACTTGTATTAAAATTTGGGTGCCCTATTACACTTCAACTTGTAGCTTTCTTTTTAAATATTTTTATGTTCAAGATTTGACGAATAATATATGAGAAAAACACATATGTAGATTAGCTGACGGATAAGAGGATTCATTCTAAAACCAAATTGTAGAAAATGTGGGTTTACTGAAGTTAAACATAGTTACTTGTTAAAGGTTTAGTTATTTATTGTCATTGGTATTAAACTGTGTATAAGTCTTCCTGAAATTTTGTGGTATTCTGAGTCATCTTATTTGCCATGTAATATGCTAAAACAATAGTTTAAGAAACGTACTTAGTAAATTATAATAAAGTTAGTATATCTGCAGCTCTGTTCCTTGCCTCTACCACTGCTTAAATGAATAGATGAGTTTTCATTAAAGCAGCAGCGCACATAAATAATAAAATGTAATTACAGAAAATTTACAAAGCATACTGCATGTGAATTATATTCATAAAGAATTATTAAATGTAGATTATATATTCTGTGAAGAATGATTTAAAAGAAGCAAGATATAGTTGCATCTTTCTGCTGATTGTCTATATGACATATGCGGATCTTAGCGAGCAAAATAATAAAATAACCAGTTTCAAGTAAAACATTATTATTTCTTCTCCCTTAAAATTTGTTTGTATGAAAACAGTCATAACTTAAATGAAAGATGAATGTTTTTGAAATTTTCTGAAAATATGCACTTTTGACTTTTCTATGGATATGCAAAATAGATAGTATGTTAGAATATTATAAATAACTGTCACGTTTCTTACTCCTTGCCTTCCGTGTGTAATTGCTAGAAAATTCAGTTAGAAGTATAAAATGCAAGCGTACGTATCTTGGAGAAGAAGCGATTGCTCCAATCTCTTGGATTCGAAAATCTAAATAACTCCACAACAATCCCGATTAAAGACGTGGTGTACAATAATTCGTCACCAAATGGATTTGATGACTTTTCTCCTTCCTTCCTAATCGTTCATTAAGTGGGAGAGAATATTAGTAATTTCACTTTCTTTACTGCAGGACTTTGTAATGTAATTAGGGGCAATAAAAATCAAAATTTGTTTTTTCTTTCCTTTCCGTAGTTATCGAGTGTAAACCGTTCTCCCAAAAGTGTAGTAAAACTTTCTGAGGAAAAAAAATTCACGTGGAACAGAAAAACCTTTTAAATAACATGGCAATTCAACTTCCACTTTTAATGTTGCCATGATTTAAAAAAATAATAAAATATTTAGGTTGCTCATGAATTGAGAGACAGAAGAATGAATATTGGTAATGATCACAATCAGACGTTCCTTTCCTTAACTTTGGATTCTAAAAAAATATGCTAGCTTCCAAAAGATGGCCACTATGAAATATAATATAATCTTAATACGATGCTCAGGTGAATAATTGGTACCAGAAAAAAATTTATCAAGCGTAATTTTGTTGGAAATAGTTTTCGCATTTGTGTAATTATTTTACAACGAGCTATTATTCTAGATTTTATATGACAATATGCACATCCATCTTAGTAAAAAATAAATTTACAGTTTTTAAAACTAAATTGCCTTTACCATTCTGAAACCGAAAGCTTTAAATTTTCGGTTTTAAATTGAGCTTAATATTTTCAGAAATTTTGCTGCTATGAGTATTCGTTTATTTTAAAAAAAATATGAGTTTCTATAAATTTACAATATTATTAAGGTAAAATACATGATTTCTAACTTATTTAACAGTTGTACAATGGCAGCGTGCTAATATTCATCATAAATAGTAAATACTTCTTTAGTCAGATTTGACAACAAAACATTTCCATTTTCTTTAATTTAACCGAAAAAATATATACATAAGTATATATAAAAATAGATACAAATACAGGTGTATATAGATAAAAATATATATGTGGGTACAACTAAAATACATTTCTATTTCATATTAAATGATACTTTTCTGTCAAAGTAAATAAAATGGACGGTATTTCGATTGACAATGTCCCAGTAAGCCACAATGGATTGAATTCCTCCTGCAGACAAGTAAAGATGATATAAGGACGAAGATTATTTATGGACTAAATTCAAGAAAACTTGCAGTATGAACGTCTCAGTGGAGACCGAAAAGAAGCTATGGAGTTTCGGAATATCTGGGACGGAAGACCCAAAATGTTAAAAATAAATCTTGCTGTTTCTACTTCAGCTATTGTTATCTATTTTTAATGGCAGAATGGAGAGTTACTTATGGGAGGTGAAGTAAAATATTGGAAAATAAAGTTTGTGCTGGCGTAAGAAAAAATAGATTGGAGCGGTTGCTTTTTTGAAATAAGCAAGAAGATACGTTGAACTGGATACATATCATGAATATTTTAAGAGTCAATTGGAACTGGATACCATTAATTTATACATAACTGATTTTAAAAGCATCTACAAATATTTATATGCGTGATTATGGTGATATAAATAATAAAGAAAGAATGGTGCCATGAAAACTGGATTGTAAAGAAAATGTATTTTACCAAGTAAAGGTCCCAGCAGTGGCTGAGAGGATTAAGACATTTGATTGCTGGAAGTACGACCCATGCTCGATCCCAGGAAAACGGGCAGGCTACATGATCGTTTTGCGTGGATTTTCCCATGTGTAATATAAATATGAATGAATTTTTTTGATGAGGTCCTCAAAGAAAGCATTCCTATTCTTAGGCAAATGAACGTCGTGTACTTTGTAATGTTCATATGACATTCATAACCTAGCATGTAGTGCATGTACCAAATAAAAGAATCAAAGTAAATTAGCTTACCTTGCTTTGCTAGAAAATACTGTATGTGACTATGATCTGCTATTTACCCATAACTACAGACATTATGAACGATCCCGGATCGGGGGAGTTGTATCTGTCATTGTTTATACACTTTGAGTACGTGTTTTGAGATTACTACTCTTTCATATCTATCCCAGTTTTGACAGAGAAAGAAAGCAGGATTCTTGTTTTTTACCCTCAGTCTCTCGAGATGACATTTCCACCATAAGGTTTCAAATGTTTCTTATGAGTAAAAAATCATAAACGTCAGTGCCTTACGAAAATTCCTATCTCAGTTTACTCCATCGGCATACACTTCTACCACTAACGTCAGTCTGACCTAACGAAACGAGAAAATCTAAATACAAGAACTACAATTCAAGTGACCCTGCTAGCATGCCCAACTGCATGGAACGTTTTCAAGTAATCGCGTAGCTTATCCAGTAGGACGAGATTACTTGCGTGACAGAGGATTTCATATACCTGTGCTACATAAAAAGTCACAATGTACGTACCATACACATAATTCCAGTCATGGTACACCTGCAGGGGAATTCAGCTATTAACTAATCAGTCAGGCTAGGTGGGAAGATTTTCGTATCAGAGGATTTTAAATGCGTGCACTGGGTATAAAATACTAAATGCCTTACATATAACTTTAATCACAGTCCATCGGTACAGATTTAACCTCTGTTCTTGCTCATCGGGATAAAGGACCTTTCACTACCAGATTTCAAATACTTTTGTAGAGTTATAAGGTATCTCTCCAGGATTCTTGGCATGCCTTCGTGTGTAATAGTCAGCACGCTCATCCCGTATTCGAGAGCTCCGTGTTTGGAATTCCGGTGAGGGCATTGCTAATTTTTCACATCTTGCTTCGAAATAGCGTAATATCTCTACAGAGTCATTAGGTTTTTTGATTGCTGGAGACGTGCAAAATGCCCAATGCCCTCGCTGGAACTCACATCCTGGACATCTCGAATACATGTCGAGTACGATTCCAATTTCGCCCCGAAGGCATGCAGAAATGAAGGAGAATGTCTCAAATACTCCTCCTTTTAAAAGAAGGCTGAGGATTAGAGGATCCAATTGCCAAATCCCGGTGGCGACGAATTATCGTCTATCACCTTTTTGGTTCGAACGCCACTTGTAGAGTCATTAGGTTATATCAATGGTGGAACGTGAAAAATGTACGTTGTTGTCGCTGGGATTCGATCCCCGGACATTCCGAATACGCTTCGAGTATGCTTCCAATTACACCCCGAAGTCATGCAGAAAGGAAGGAGAAAATACCTTAAACCTTCACTAATATAAAATACCACAAACGTCCATAATACTCAGATAGAGATGATTATTCATAGGAAAATTACAGAACACAAACTACACAATGTTTCTAGGTAAAGATGTGCTCAAAACACATAGTTCTGAAATATTCTCTACTTTATGGGTGATGGTTCAAATCACCGAAAACTTACGTATAAATATACATTTTATAATCTTATAATAAAACGTAATTTATAGCTTACAATTTCTGAAAAAAGTTAATTACATTTTTTGAAGGCCAAAAACTGAGTAGATATACAGCATTTGCTTAAAACATCATTTAAAAGAAAATATACCGGACACTGCTAAATTATAATTTCGTTTTCCTGTTCCTTCTAGAGCAATAAATTAATTACCGTAATAACACCGAACTAGCTCAATAAAAATGAACTCTGAATAATACTGAGAAAACAAGCATTATTTATGATTATTTAATTAGTTGAGGAGATAGCAAAGCGTTTTCGTCATAATTGAACATCATTTAAAAAAACAGTCACAATTTTAGTTTTCAGAAGACTTAATTAGATTTGGTGTACAAACCTGTTTGTTTAAGTTACCATAACAACCAATATTTTTTTTGTGTGTGTTTGGAATAAATTTCTTCATGTTTAAGATGAATGCAAGGGGATAATTACCACAATAAATGAGAAACTTACTTGAACGAGAATTTGAATTTACTTGAATGAAATTTACTTGAATGAGAAATTTATATTTATGCAGATACAGTCGACGCATATGTTTTAACTCAGTAAGAAACTGAATTTATGTTGATATTTACAATGAAACCCGAAACTGCAGTTTTTACTGTTCTCATGTGAATGGTTTCTCCTCGTTCTTTTGCAACGTTTTATAAATAAAAATATGCATCTGGCGTTTAAATTTGTTCATTAAAAGTGATAATCATATTTCTATCAAAATATTCTTTTTCACTCGAAGCAAAAATTTTGCATATTCCAGAATTGAATACTTCTCTAACATTTTGTAATCTCAAATTATATGCCTATTATATGTTTGGAAGTAATATAAAAATAATCTGAAAATATTTGTACAGAATTATTGCACTGCAATAGAGCCTTAATCGGAACAACGCCGTAAACGACGGTCTTGATTAACTCAAAATCACGGCTAATCCGAGCGGCGTTAAAACCACAGCAAAGAGGAATTATTTATATTACCGTAAATTTTATTTAACCGTACCTGCATTTTCAAGCAGTTTAATTTGGAGAATAAATTTATTTAGTTGCATGAAGAAATTCGTATTTAAATTTCTCAGTCTCTTTGTCGAATGTCTTCGTTCGGTATAACATGGAGAACCCTCGTCGCATTCCACATGATTTTGGACGTCATGTTCCTAGAAAATTGTTCTTCTGGTAGGACTCCTTAAGTTTCAGGAAGAGACAAAAGTCTACTAAAGAAAGATCCTAGTTAGTATGATCGATGGCCGAGGATTAAAATTTTTCATAACAAAGGCTAAACGTCTTTGACATGATCATGCAGAAAGGGGGGGTAGCTTCACTGGAGCTTGTTTAGGCGTGTTTTGGGCGTAAGATCAGAGAGTGCGCGTAAACGGTAGATTCATCGCAAGAAAAAGTGTTGGAACATCCTTATACGTGTTAACATTCTGTGTTGCTGTTTCCGGCTACTTTCTCCACTTTTTCAAAGTTGTCGTCGCAGCGAGGATTCACAGGCCTACCACGTTTAGCAACGTCTTCAAGAAGATATTGATAATCCCGAAAATGTTTGAATCATTCATAAACACACGTAAAGAAAACGCACGAATCTTAAGTTTCAGTCAACATATCTTGACTTCCTTATTTCGTAGATCTGCTAATTTCGAAATGCAGTTTTAAATTTCTTCTCGCTGCCCCATTTTTACTGCCGCTGCTACATTGTCCATATAATCCATTACATGTTTAATGCTTTTTTCTGTTATCTTCTATCGTACATGTATCTATGTATAATCGATACATCATTCTTAAGCTCTTCCAGCCTACCACTGTAGCAGACGACAAGAGCACTGAACAGCCGAGCTCCCGAATTTGCAACAATGTCAAACGTTGTCAGAGACCAAGGTTTTCAGCATGAAGCATGTGACAAACGCTCCTCTGAAGCATATCATATATAAGCACTCTGAAAAGATTTCATTTGTTTAATTTTTTCTTGAAATTCATTGTTCTGACGTCAACCAATAACGCAGTAGAAATTCGACAACAGCTTGTCTTCAATGAGTTAGATTCCGTTAAACTTGTAAGGTGTATCCTAAGTTTATTAACAGTTATTTTAAGTTTTGTATCTTTCTTATCTTAATCTAATTTCAGCTTGCAATTTCCTGCCAGAATATAATTTCCGAAACGCAGTTAATGAAAATGAGAAAGAGTACTATTTAGGTTGATACTTCACCGACTTCGAGAGAGAAAGTCTGATTCTCTGACTAGCGCGCGTTTGCCTTTTGGCTACGTCTCTCTTAGCTATTGCTACGCTCGGGCATACCTTAGGCCCTTGCTTGGCTTCGCCGATTTAATTAATACTTAGGGTCCAACTAGTTAGATTTCTGATAGCTTCGTCTATTCCTTTCAAATAGCTTAGTTAAGCTAGATTAGTTTAAATTATTATTATTTTAAGTTCAATTCCGAGTGGAGGCTTTGTGTAAAGTTCCAAGTAGGAACTGACTTTAAATATACTGAAAAATAGGATTGTGAACCCTCCTTAAATCTTACGTATTTTGTTCACACACTTAAGCAATTATTCGCTTGTTAGTGTTCGTGGGGTTCTAAGCTAGAACTTTAGAATTGAATAAGTAAACCCCACAAACTAATTAATCAAAATGATTCAAATCGAATTAGTTAATAAGTTATTACCATAGATGAAAAAGAGACTTATGTGGAATGGGAGACCAACTTAGATAATTATAACTATTTTCAAATGCCACAAAAGATAACAGATGCACAATCATCCAAAATTATTGGTGATTTTACGAAATGTGTCGCAATTTCTGACGTCTCGGAAACATATTCAGTCTACGATATGTTATGTCCTTTAATGGAATTTTAATGCTGTTAAGAAAACAAACAGATAATTCTTCTTGTAAACACATAACCTATACTTATTAAATCGAGGATTAACTTACAGTAAATGGCATCGTTATGGCTTGAGTAATTAGAAACCGTATTGCGAAATAAGTTTTAAAAGACGTACCAATGCGATTATTCTACAAGATTTTCTGGGAACCTCTTAATGTTAACATTACCAAGTAAACTATTGCATATAAAGTATTAAATTATTTATATATCTAAGTAAAATTTTACTAAACTCAGAGAAGTTATTTTAAGTTTGGAAACATTAAATCTGAAAGATTTTTGCAAAAGAAGTTTTCAATTACAGATTGATCCATTATGTTCAAATATTATTAATAGAAAACTGCAACATGATCTGCAATTTTCAAACTAAAGCATTTTGGGATTTTCGAAGAACTTGTTTTCTTTGATATTAAACAGAAGCTTCTTAAGAGGAGGAGCAAGTTCTTTAACTAATTCATTAGAACTTAACTAAAATTCCTAAAACATAATTTCAATTACTGGAGAACCAGTAAATATAAGAATTAAAACAAGAATATTAGCATAACGCCTGAATATACATGGATATTAATTTCGTTAATGTATTAGGTTCCTAAATAAATGGGCAAAGAGAACTTGAATAGCCCAAATGAAGAAAAATGTCAAATCGATTAAACTATCACTTCGGTATTTTACCTTTTCGATTCATTATACTGGAACTGGCAGTTTTATTGTTATCGCTGTTTAATTTGCAAAAAGCAATTTATTAAATGAAAACAGCACTCAATAAAATGAATATCTCAGTTTCATGTCAAAATACATCATCTAACACATAAATTTAAAAATAAATGAAAAGTGGGCGTTCGGGGAAATTAACATTGTAATTAATGTTTCCCTTTTTTTGCCATCATTACTCATTTCATTAATAACCCTGTTGACAAAACAACTAAGTTGTAGAGCATATATTAGTACAAAACCGTGATAACTTTAGCGGAAAAATTATTACTTCCTGTTCTGTGAGGTTTTCGAAATAATTAACTATCGGTCACTAATTCAAATTAATGCAAATATTCATTAAGGGATGATAAAAATATACTTATTTTCAACAATACGAAAAGCATCAGCAACTGTAATATAAAATGAAACTATAGTGTGAAGTATCTTTCAAAACATCGGTTAGAATTAGTTTCATAAATTCAGAGTTACGTACCAAATTATATCAAGTTTAAGCTAGCTTACTTCCCAAAAGCTATTAAGAATTTCATTTGTTTTAATAGTGTGTAATATTTCCCCCAAAGTACAGAGCGGACATAATTTTCAGATTACTCAGAATATTTTCATTCTTCTTAATTTTTTTAAGACTTTATTTAACGTTAATAACGTTTTGAGCAAGTTTGTAATGTAAGAAAAACTCTTAACAATAAGTTAGTTCATTGTAAAGAAGTTTTGACGATCGTATTTACCGTCATTTAATATTCTTCTTTCATATTTAAACTTCCGCCTTTGATCTGAGAAAAGGGCCTATTGTAAATTTTAAGTGCTACTTCAAAATAAGGGACAACATTTTCATTAAAAAGAATCGCAGATATTTCCATTTTTCCTGAGTGAAACCAGAAATCGTTGTACAAATACCATTTTTTATCGATGATTCAGACATAACAAGACCTCTGGGGACAAGAACTCTCACGCAGTTCTTGTTTTCATAAGGGACCCGTTTTTACTCCAAAAGAGCCTAAAATTTACGAAGAATATGACGCTTTTCAAATCCCAGTTTTACCTTAGAAAAAAGTGCTTTCATTTTTGTTTACGTATGATGTATTGTTATAGGTCACCAACTGAATTCAAACTCAAAAAAGAATGTTTTGATTTCTTTTTAATATACCTTCATTTAGCAGTCTTCAAAAATTTAAAAGCAATATTTTTTGTAAATCGTTTTGCATTACAATCAAAAGCTGTACTGCAAATCTAGGTTGAATATTTTATATCTGCCGCCCAGACAGTAAAGTGATTAATGACGCTGGTCGAATCTCGGAGAAGGCATGGATGTTTGTAAATGTATAATGTCTATGCGGCTTGGGGGGCACTCAAAATACACGGCAAGCCGAAAGTCTTCGAGAGGTTGGTGGTAGAGGTAGATGATAAGAGAAGACTGATAATAAGAGGGGTGAGACTGTCTGATCCATCACCTAAGGTGCTTACTGTCTTTCAAAACTGAGGCGTAAGTGAGAAAAGTCGGCGTAAGTCACCTGTATGGTGTTCAAAGCTGTTGCCAACGACAGAAGCAATCTTGTATTCCTTGCCCAGATAAAATTCGTGGGATTTTTCTGATTAGGTCAGACAAGTTAGATTGGTTGCAAGAACACAGATTTTATATCCAACGATGAGAAACCTTACAAAATATGCTTGAAGAAGAACTAACCTGAAGTTAATTTCCAGCATTGGACTTTTCAATCTTTCTTTACTGAACCTATGACTTAATTTTTACCAAAGCAAATTTGAAATAATTAAAAAATCAGCTTGCTTAATTTAATAAATCAAATACATATTTTGAATTATTTTTTGCAATTAAAGATTTAAAAATAATCATTTCTTTATGAGAATATGTTTTCAGAACTCAGCACACCGTTAGCAATCCGCAGGAGCTCATTGATACGATCACAGAATATACACAGTCCAGTCACATTAATGTGACCATCTGTCAAAAGCCAGAATAACCACCTTTCGCAGAGCGGACTGCTGCGAGACGTGCAGGAAGAGAGTCACATAGGTCCCTGAAGGTGTTCTCTGGGATGTTGAGCCATGCCGACTTTAATGCCGTGGCCAGCTGCGCTAGATTACGCGGTTGAGGATCCATGGCGCGAACAACTCGATCGAGATGGTCCCACAGATGCTCGATTGGGTTTAAGTCAGGTGAGTTTGCTGGCCAGGGGAGGACGGTAAACTCATCCTGGTGCTCTTCGAACCACGCACGTACACTGGCAGCTGTATGGCACCTCGCATTGTCCTGCTGGAAGATGCCATCATCCTGAGGAAAAACAATGCGCATGTAGGGGTGAACATGGTCCGCAAGGACAGATGCGTACTTGTATTGATCCATTGTGCCTTCCACAATGATCAGTGAACCTAGAGAATGCCAGGAAAACATTCCCCAGACCATAATGCTCCCGCCTCCAGCTTGGACCGTTCCGGCAATGGTTGCAGGGTGGTTCCTTTCAGAGGTTTCACGCCTTATACGCCAACGTCCATCTGTCCGATGGAGCATAAAACGCGATTCATCCGAAAACGCAACCTGTCGCCACTCAGTGGACGTCCAGCTGCTGTACTGGCGTGCAAATTCTAGCCTTCGCCGTCGATGAACAGCAGTCAGCATAGGTGCACGAACCAGGCGTCTGCTTCGGAGGCCCAGACGCAGCAATGTTCGCTGAATAGTACTTTGGGAGACACTTTTGGTAGCCCCTTGGTTCATTTTGGTGGTCAGTTGCTCAACGGTAGCCCGTCTATCTGCCCGAACGCATCTCCGCAACCGTCGTTCGCCTCTGTCGTCTATGGCCCGTGGTGCACCACATTTGCCACGTCGCTGATTTTGGACAGTCCCATTTTGCCATGCACGGTACACTTTTACCACGGCGGCACGCGAACAGTTCACAAACTCAGCCGTTTCGGAAATGCTTCCACCCTTGGCCCGAAAGCCAATGATCATGCCCTTTTGGAAGTCGGATAAATCGCTTCGTTTCTGCATTACGCCAACGATTGAAATGTTTTCCGAAGCCCTCACACACCCTTTATATACGCGCAACTGCACTGTGCTGCCACCTGCCTTCTGTGATTGGTTATTTAACTCTGACATGGAAAGTACGTGGTGGTCACATTAATGTGACTGGACTGTGTATAAACGAATTCAAATTCAGATTCCAGTTTTAAAAGCGTTAAGCGTAAACTACTATTAGTTCTTATTTTAAGAATAAATTGTACTAGTATTATTTACTAATTACTCTGATATACTACATTAAAATTAAGAAAAACGTAACGTAATTCGGAAATATTTCCTTTCGAAAACGGCTTTACTTAGCATAGTGATTTAATTTTGCCGGTTATTCAAAATGATGTAAAAAATTGATTTTAAGTGGCTTTAGATTTTAAAGATGTAAAAAAGGTAATGACAATTATCAGAAAAGAAAACTGTAAGAGTTTATTCAATGTTCCTGTATGAGAATATTATTTACAGAAAGCATCAAGACAGTAGTCAAATGCCATTTTTCTCTCTATATCTTATGTCATTGATTACACTGGACTAATAAAATAGTTTCTGTAATCATGCAATTTTGCGGGCAAAGTATCCCGAAGACGGCATATGCCCACACAAAAAATGCCGAGTGACATAGGATCTAGGTTTAGAATATTAACTGTAAAAAATAATGTCATCAAGCCCACTGTCGCCAGTCTAAGATCAAGACAGCATTTAGTTACACCTGTTCACCTCTCTAATTACAGGAACTACTCAGTAATGTCTCTGGTGAACGGTAATTTTAAATCATCATTCTATGTGCAACAGGACCTTTTTCTTTGAGCATTCCTTAAAGAAACGTATTGGAGGTTCTTTGTTCATAAACCTTCCTTGATTTGTAAAAGTATGTTAATATTGCAGCAGAGTTAATGATGTAAGATTTGCTGAAGAAGAATGGTAAGCATTTGACTGCTGTTGTGAAGTTGTTTCTGTAACTGAAATCAGTCACACCATTGCTGAAAAATCATTATGACCTGAATCTCGAAATCTGTAACACACATAAAGTTTTTCATTGTGCCACTGGCATCATATAAAACAAAGATTTGTTTTCATGGAGGCACAAGTACGATCATGCAGCTTTCAAAGCGACTGCACAATTTATTCTCTAATTAATGAGCAGAGTTAAGTTTATCTTGAATTGAAACAATCAAGTAAATAGTTCTTTTGAACAAAATGCAAACCGACTAAATACATTCACTGTCTGTAAATTCAGAGTCACCGAATACATTATTTTATTTTATAATGTTAAATAATTTTAAAACAGTTATAAAGCTTTATGAATAATTGTTAGGACTAAATAGAGTAAAGGTAATGGAATTATATGCAGTAACAAGAAAATTTAATAGCGCTTTATGAACAATTGTTAACAATAAATAGAGTAAAGGTAACGGAATTATATGCAATAACAAGAATAATGACTAGATTGTGTTTATTTAGAAAGCCTTTGAACAGAAATTAAAGCTTTTGAAAATATTTACTTAGTTCAATTTATGATTTTATTCTGATTAACCTTGCACTATTACAATATTATAATATTAGTTTTTTAATTAAAAAAAGAAACTGCTAGAACAAATCACTCAAGCATAAGATTATGCCACTGTAAAATGTACATTAAATTTACGCATCGTGAAGTATTAAAGAAGGTGCAATATATGTAGGTGTTACGAAGTGGGAATATGGATATGGTTTTTAATGGATCTAAGGAAAAGACTGCTAAACATTGATAATTCGACAGAACTCGAAATCCAGAAGCAGCTTTCATGGCTTTTTCCATGTGCAGTTGAGTACTAGGCACTTTCCCTTAAATCATCCTCTTTCAATGCATCTCTTTTCATAGCTTGACACTATCAAATAAATCATCGATGCGGTTATATGTAATACGTTGAAGCATATAAAGCGTAGCAGATTCAATTTCTATGCGTTTCCATTCACTACTTATACATAAAACAGTTATTCTAATTTCAGCAAATGTGATAATGATTCAGAGATCTTAACATTTAGCGAGAATTAGCGACAGTTGCTGACAAATTATCACATAGTTTGGGAGTAGATACAGAGAGAAAAACTGCCAAGAGAGAACGTGATATTGAAAAAAACCAGCCAATTTTAAATACAAGCATGATCTATTTGTACATGATATAAATTATCTTTGATTACATTTTTCTATTTTTCTCAGTAAATGTCGTACATGGGATTATAATCGAGTATTCAGTTAGAATGTAAGAAATCTGAAGATGTTAAGAGTGAAACATTAAATTCAGAAACTATACAAAAATATGCTTTATACCGCGTGCACATAATATATGATATATTCTGTCTCGCACGTAATTAGAAAATCTGCATGTAACTTTATGGGCAATAAAAATAAAATAGGAATATTTCCAACTGTTTAAAGAAAAAATTTTCTTTAAATGCGATACTTTTATATATATTTAGAATTTATTGAAAAGAAAAAAAATCTTACTATCATAAATGATTTCATAATTCTTAACCATAATTGTTGAAGGGTTTCCAGTTGGTCCTAACTGAGTTTCCAGTTTGTCACGAGACTGTGCTGCGAAAGAAAATGTTAAAAGAAATGAAAAAATACAGTAAAAACCCTTCCAGGATTTTTTAACAAAGTATATTTTTTTACGATAGTTACTTTGCCATCAATAGCTCAAACGCTGAGATAATTTAGTGCATTTTGATTTTCAGTGTTCTTTATTCTATTGTGAAATTTATTTTAAATTTAAAGTTAATTTTTAAATCCTTGCTTATCCTCTTTTTCTCATTTTTCGTAATTCAAGTATTGTTTCAACCCAAACGATTAAGAAAAACTTATTTAAGAGAAGGATTAAATTTTTCTTGCCCTTATGAGAGGTTTAAATATATAAATTTCTTAACTGAAGCTCATGATTAGGTTTCTGGCTTGGTGACCACTGACATGCACACCATTATTACCTTTTGTCAGTTTGAATGACTATGACCAAGATTTTATAACATGCGGCAGATGTGATTGGATCCCGACTTCCAGTAATTGGAAATAGACTATTCTAAGTAATATATATATATATATATATATTTGCTTCCTATTTCAAGTTAATTTTTAAGTGATTATCTGCCTTCGTTTTTTATAATTCAGACCAGTTACATTAGTTGTAATGTTTTAATTCTTTTTAAGTTCTTAAAACAGAAGGCAAATTAATTTAATTTGAGGTTAAATTTTTTTCTATAAATTATTCTTAATTAACTGACAGTAACTTGCTTCAGTACGGAATGTAGTCTATACTACTTCGACGTTATAGCATTTTTTTAATCAAATTCTTTAAAAATGTAAAGTTTTAGACAATTTGACAAAAAAATTTTAGTTAAAAAGCTACCTTACATATTATATTTTAATAAGATTCAAATTCTTTTACTCTCTTTCTTTTACCCTTTATCATTTTCTCGGTAAAATGTTTGGTGCAAATAGAGTTACGAGCACAAGGAATCGTACATCTCAACCAGGATTATGATCAACTACCATATTTACTGAAACGTGGAAAGTTCCACGGTTTAACTTAGAGACAAAGTTGCAAGTTAAGAAGTTAGATTAGGCACTGCAAACTCGACGAACTAAATGCATTAATTATTTAACTGAGAAAGAGAGCTACCGCAAACTTTCAAATCTCTTTGAAAGAATGAAGAAATTGGTTGCATAGCAAACAAGTCCCTTTGAATCGTAATTCTGTTGTGCTTTCTAGCTATTTAATATTCTACAAACGAGTTAGTTAATAAATATGTGAAATTTTATATTATGTTTAAATCAGCAGCTCCTCCCAGATAAGAAGCGTTATATTGACTCAGGAAAGTTCAGATTGTATGAAAGACATATAGAAGAGTTTGTTAAGTATAGATCAATAAATCAAGTTTTCGATGCAATGGCTGCTCTTTTCCTTCTTTGAACGTAGAGAATGTGAAGGCAAGACTCACATTTTCGCTCCGAATTCCTTTTCGATTACGGCAACGGACGTTGGCTAAAAAGATTATAAATAGACCGGTTTCGAAGTTCCCTACCTCTCTCTTCCCTCTTTAGTGTTACGCCAGCGCACGTGAATGAAAGCTTCAAGACTTGTGAGGTAAATTTTCATTCCATGTTGATTCGATTCTAAAGTTTTCTTTAGCATGTCCTCGTACTTCTTCATATAGTGATTTATTCTGATAACTGTGAACGAAATCAACCAAATAGGGCATTTATTTTAAATACAGGACACCTTTCTTACTTACCAAGTCCTATAGCATTCCTCAAGCATGACGTCAAAATGTAATTAGTAACATTGGCGATGTTTCAAGATTTCTCTTAATTCGACGCTCTGCTCTTTATGACAAACTCGCCAATGTCATTACGTGACTGGTGGTATGTAGGTTTCATTGGACTACATATGTATTTGAATTTCTAATAGAACATTAATGTTCTGAATAAATACGTGTGCCACAGATGAAGACAGTACCCGCACTATACAAGTCAACATCTGTTTTTATGCAATTTTAGATTATTAAGGCACACCAAAATCAAATCTTAATATTCTTTTCTTTCAGAGTTATTGCCGCAGTAGTTCAGAAAAATAATGAAAATATCTGTTTCTATATAGTTTACTAACAAAATAACTTTCTGTCTGTTTCGAATTTAAATGTCTGTCTTAAATTTTGTAATATTTTAACTTTAAAGGAATTTAAAAATAATTGTAATATTTAATAATAATTCTCTTTAAGTCTTAAATTTAATAATAATTATCGATAACATTCAAAGAATAAAATGATATTTTATTTAATACCAAAAATACTTTATTATGAATAATTTTATGTGGAAAACGTCTGACTAGAAGGTTTAATTTTTGGAGTATTGAACAAAGTTCTACTGAAAATTTGCGGAAAACTAAGAAACCCCTATATAAATTAATAGCTAGAAGTAAAATTGAAAATATTTCTCCAATTCTTATAGAACGTTTTTTAAAACTGAACAATATTCTAAACATTTAAACATTACTGAAAATATAAAAATTCTTACAATTAAAATAGGTTTCACGTTTCGTAACCATAACCGTTGAAGGCTGCGAAGTTTCCAGAGTGTCACGAGACTGTGCTGTAGAAGAAAATGGTAAAAAAAATGAAAAATTATCATAAAAACCTTTGAAGGTATTGTAATAAAATACCATTTCTTAAGAAAACCTTACTTGCAATTAAATACTCAATAGTAGCAATAGTGTATTTCATACTAACTCGACAGCATTCTTTATTTTTTTTTGTTAAAATTATTTAATTTCCTATAAGTCTTGCTTCTTCCTATTTCCCGCTTTTCTCCTAACACATGCTTAGCGTATTCCAAAACCTCAGGCACGTCTTAATTATGCGAATAACTAAATGCTTCGTAACTATCTGAGAGATTTAAATATACAGTGCAGAGCTCGTAAGTGCAACTTATAATTATTACTGGAGTTCATTAAAGTGCTTAATACCAGCGACTTCCATAGACTGAATGCACTTCCATAGACCACTAGTTTATAAACCTGGGAAAGCAAGTTTGAATACAACTTACAGTAGACAGAAATAGACTATTTTTGAAAATTTATTTACTTAAGATTTCGAGTTATGTGTTAGAAGTTATGCTGGTTACAGTTCAATTTCTTTTCTTTCCTTTTTCCTTTGAGAGATAAAGGTTATATTAACGTCTTTAAATTATTTTGAAGTTTGTAAAATAACATTGCCAATGAATTTTATCAGTTGCTAAATTTATTCATGAATTAATTTTCATCTACTTGCAATGTTAAGTATTTAAACCATTAGGGTTTAGACAATTTCGCACAAGCCACATTGTAAACTTTATTTTTGTATAACAATTACATCTTTTAGTTAAATCTTACCTCCCACCCCGCCTTTCGTTTACTCAGTATTCTCCTTGAAGTGATTTATCAAAATGAAATTAAGAACATAAGGAACTGGTACACCTCAACAAGAATTATGACTTTAAATCTTTTGTAGTTCTTCGGCTTATTTCAGAGACAGTGTTGCTCCTGTTAAAACAGTATTCCACATAAGTACAGAGTGTGTTTACACATTTTCAGAACGATTTCAGGCCTCTTTAAGTAATATTTAAGGAGACGGTAGATTCTGAAATAGATAAACATTGGCAGTAATTTTTAGGTTATTTGTATATATATTACAAATAGAATATTCAGTATAGGTAACTGCATCGTATGCAAAAAACCCTATTCAAAAGATTCACAGCATGTTTACATGCGGTGTTTAAAAACCAAAGAATAAATTTAAAGATACCAGGCGATATTTCTCATTTTAAATGATAAAATGTTACCAGAAATTTTAACTTCAAAACATTTGCTTTTAATTCTTTATCGAAATCTTTCCAAAATAACTGTAAACACACTCTATATTTTAATAAATGATGCATCATCGCACAATAACAAGCTAAATATGAATTATTTAGTACAGCCCAAGATATACCAGACTTAAAATGTCTTTTCTTCATAATCTTCGTGTAAATGCTTATTAAAATTAAAAGTTACGATTATTATAAATTATGCTAGTAATATTAAAAACTAAAGAGCTATTCTTAGAACTATAGAAATAGAAGTCTTTAAGGACTAATTACAAAAACGTTACACGACCAAAAAGTAGTAAAGTTTAACCTTTTTTTACCTCAACAAAAATCGTTCTTGCCTTATATCGATTAAAATCGATCTACTAATTCTGAGTTTATTTTGATATGGAATTTTGCAGGAATTTTGATTTTTGGTACTTCTGCTTTGCCTTAGCTAGTTCTTGAAATTATAGTACTTGATACGTGAAAGATTACTAGACAGTAATAGCAAAATAAGTAATGTCGTTGTGGTTATAATATTTAACTTTTGAATATGGATTTACGTTTATTCAAAAGGAAAACCGATTTTTCAACTGGTTTCATTTTTCCAATTTCGCTTTGATGTTTCCTTTCTAACAAGTATTTCAACAGCACTTATTCAAACTTATGATATTAATCGAAGAGTTGAAACAGAATAGTATAACCTCTTGAGACTATACAAGAAAAATAGTGCAAGAATGGATATTGAAATTATACAAACAATAATAAAAATGACAGACAAAAAATTGTTATTTTTTCTCTTTAAAATCCTGAGGTATATGTCTTTCTTAATCGTACTTCTAAACGTTGCAGGGTCATCAGGATTATTTCGAAGCAGGAGTCATGAAAAATGTTCAACGCCTTCACCGGGAATCGAACCACTGACCTCTCGGTTACGCGTGGAGCATGCAGACCACTATACCACAAAGGCATGCGAAGAAGGGGAAAGAAATACCTTATATACTCCCCCTTTTAAAGGGCGACTGGGGTTTTGGGGGACCCAATCGCCAAATCCCGGTGGTGAAGAATCATCATCCACCACATTTTTTTAGTTCGGGCGCCAGTTGTAGAGTCATTAGGATTATTTCGAAGCAGGAGTCATGAAAAATGTGCAACGCCTTCGCCGGGAATCGCACCACGGACCTCTCGGTTACGCATCGAGCATGCAGACCAGTACACCACAAAGGCGAGGAAGGGGAAAGAAATACCTTGGAAATGGATAATTTCTAAAATTATTTACAAAATATTCATCATAATTAGAAGACTACCGTACATTAAAGATTAACGTACATGCTTTATGTAAATAAATAACTACTAAGAACATAGGATTTAGTAATTTGTTTAATAAGCTCCTTTTGATTTTAGCTGTAAATTCACTTCATATTTAATAGCAAAAAATTATTATTAAAATCATCTAAGCAATTTATCAAATTTATTCGAAACTTAAGTTCTTTTAAAAATTCCAGATATTAAATGTGATGATAAAGTAATTTACATCGTTCACTATATTCCAATTATACTATAATAAAAACTAATTCTTGCTAGCTCTTTTTTATTTAGTTAAAAAAATTATTTTAATGAAAAAGAATTACAGCCAAATAAATAGAGTTTGATTACGTCATTTATAGAATACGTCACGTCATTTTCGAACATTCACATCACGTCATTTTCAAACATTCACATCACGTCATTTTCGAACTTTCGTATTCTCTAACATTAGAATATAAAAGCCAAAGAGAAAACAAAATCTAAGGCTTTTCGATAATAAATTAAAAACACTACAAATAAAAAAAATCTGAAAAATTTCAAGTTATATATTACCCCCAAAGGGGCGCTTTTCTCAATTACACATACATGCACGTTTAGACACCATTTAGGCTCACGCCTCTTTGGGTTAAGAGATATTTAAAAACAGCATATCTTAAAAATTTCCGATAAACAATCTAGCGCGCTGGAGGTAAATCCCACCCCCAAGTACAGTGTTTCGATTGCTGCATTTGAAATCATTGAGTTTGTTAATCAGGAAGTCGTTACAAACAAAATAATAAATTCGAAGTTCCAAGTTCGGGTTCCCAGGTGCCCATATCCGGGTGGAGGACTACATTATTCAGAATTTGATGGACCTAGGTGTCACTGTTTTCACAGAGGAAAAACCATGCATACATTCATGCAGATTCTTCATTCCTTAATTTCTTTAAATACAATGTAGGGAGATGATGTTTGGTGCCAACAATCTGTAAAGTGATACAGCCGTTTATAGGGATTCGCCACAAAATGCCGTTTCGAGACAAATGACCCTTCTGAGCTAACGCCCCTGTAGTGTAAAAATTTAATTAATTTGACTTTTTGTGTCAATGCATAATAAAGTTAACAACTTGATGTCTTCAGAGTAAAGAATAGTTTTAAAAAGTATTAAATATGCAGAACAATGTTTGTACTTAATTGCATGATTCTGTTTTGATCCATGGTACTTTACATGTAACTAATCATTCTTCCTCAAAAAAAGCATTTTATTATATCATTTTAGCCGCATAGTTGTGTTTCCTTGTTGTAAAATGCTCGGCCAGAAACATTGATATTATTTCTAGATGCTAATTAAGTTCCAGCATACGAATTTCAAAATTCCTTGCATGCTGTCAACGCCATGATGTGCTAATTTCGTAACCGCATTAACTAGCTACACAGCTGTTAAAATTTGTCACTGCAGCTGCTGCCCGACGCGTGAACAATGAAACTTCGACCCTATTTACCTTAGGAAACAAAAAGGAGGAATATTTCCACCGCCATCGAAGAAACAGGGAAGTGGCAATGGTGGATATCCGAGTCAAAGTGCTCATTATGCGTGAGCCGGAGGAGATGTTTACACTGGAATCGGTTTTCGCAAGAACTTCTCTAATGAGAGGCAATTAGCGACCCGCGGATACAGGAGGACATGGTCCGGAGTTCAGGAGTTCTGGAGCTGCCTCCTGAAAACGAATATTCTACGAGAAGCGGGGAATGAAAGCTCTATTTTGGATAGTTTACCTTCTACTTCCGCCGAGGTACAAAATTAGAATGCATCCCATTCATCTTGAAAGTGAAGACAGATGAAGGAAACTTTCTGATTGTTTGTAAAGCACATATCAGCCTCGGAATAAAGCAAGAATCTTGAAGTTGTTATCTAACATCTGGAAGAACGGAGATAGTGAAACTCTTTTTTTGCCTAAAGTGTTTCTGACTTAACTTCCAGTTAGTAATAAAATTATAAATATAGATGTAAATGTAATTTCACGACGCCTACTTATTCCGTAAATGGCTCAAAAAACTTTATATTTATTATGATTTTTTGATAACATGGATAAACGTTCATAAGATTGCAATGGATAAAATATTTACAGATTGGACACACTAGAACAATTTATTTGAAAATGAATGTTCAGAAACTTTTTTTTGAGTTTGACGAACTCTTAATTCTCGTTTATTTTTTTCGCTTTATGCTTTTATTCGTCACGTTTTCGCTTAGACCAGATGTTTAGGTAAATTTCACGGTATGCGGCGTAGGTCAAATCTAGTATAAAACCTTAAACGGCCCTCTGAGTGTAATTTTTGCCGCTGCAGTGCTTCCTGTTATTATGCGCTTTTCATTAGAAAATAAAGTTTAAGCGCTACTATTCTACCTGTGTTCAATAAATACATACAGAAGGTAGAAGTGTTTTTTTAACCCAGACGAGCTATTAGTCTCAAAACGGCATTTCGAGTTGAATTGCTTTTCAAATTATTGCCACCAAATATGATCACCCTGTGTTATACGCAAAGAAACTGAATAATGAAGAATCTACATGAATGTATGTATGTAGGTTTCTCCCATTGTGAAAAGACAACAGTACCTACAGCCACCAGATTCTGAATAACATATTCCTCCACCCGAACATGGGCACCTGGAAACCCGAATTTGTTTTATTGTCTATTTCATATTATGTAAAACTTTAAGGAATTTTTGTTTGAAATACTCAATAATTTCAAAGCAACCAGCGAAAGACTGTATGAAATAAAACATCTTTATCTCCAGCGTACGAGACTATATATCAGAAGTTCTAAAGATATGCTATTTATAAATATTTTTAATTTCAATGTGGTGTTATCCCGAGTGATCTCGAGACATGTATGTGTCTGTAAATGGAAAAAAAAGACGCCTGTTTGGGCGTAATATAAAATCTAAATGCTTTCAGTTTTTTTTCGGGGGGGGAGTCCTAGATAACTGCACTGTAACTTGAAATAGGTGTTTGTTGGAACTGTAATTCGGTCTAACCGTAGTTAGGTAGCGAACTGACTAAAAGTCGAAATATTTGTTTTTTGCTATTTGTTGTTGTAATTCACCAAGAAAAAAAAGCAGAGTTAGATTCGAATCTACCTTGTGTTTCATAATAAAGCGATAATTCACAAAACGTTAGAGTTAAGATCGAAAGGTTTGACATTAGGAAGCAAACGAAACAGTTGTAGTTAATAGCCACGTTTAGATGTTATAATGTAAGCATTCTTAAGCTGTCAAAGATAGTAATTTACTTATAATCTAACGGGGGAAATAAAACTAAACATAACAATGATTTTACTTATGATTTGATAAGTAGAAGGACCGCCTAACCGGTATAGTGGTTAGCGTCGCTGACTGCCGTGCCGAAGGGTGCTGTCGTACCGAAGGGGCTCGAATCCCGATGAAGGCAGGGATGTTTGTAAATATATAGTGTCGGTGCAGCATGGTGGCACTCTGAATATGCGGCGACGCGAAAGTCCTCTCCTGTGATTTGTTGGAAGGGGAGAGGGGTAGGAGACTTTCGGATCCGTCCCCGCGGGGTGCTCTCCATCAAAATTGGGGGCAGAGCTGAGCTAAAATCGCCCTGTCACCTGTAAGGTGCTCAAGGCTGTTGCCAACAACAGGCGTAAAGCTAGCGCTCCTTGCCACGAGGAATTTCGTGGGCTTGGGCTAATGTACTGTCAGACAAGTGAGCATAAGTAACAACAACAAGTAGAAGGTATAGTATTATAGGTAAATTACGTACTTTATAACGCTAACAGGAAAATAAAACTAAGCATAACAACGATTTTACTTATGATTTGATACGTAGCAGTTTTTCACAGATATGTGTTACATTATCCTTTGTAGAATGCCAAGTATTTTACACATTGTCAGGACATTTTTGTCTATATAACTTCCGTTGGGCCCGTATTTGTTTTTGTTGTTGACGGTTGTATTCAGTGACTATGTGTTACAGAAAGGCACTGGATGTTGACACTGGATTGGATTATTTGAGCATGGCAAAGCATTCTAATACTTTCTGCTTAAGGAGAGGGATACCTTCATAGGGGATTTTCTAAGAGAAACAACATACTCACATTTATGCCACATATGGGGAAAAACTAAGAAAGTGCTCATGTGGTCATAGAAGTTAATCCCACAAACAGTTCAAATGAGTCTGCACGCACTGAAGGAATATAAACATAATATTTAATGTTCAATAAACTACCACATTAACCGAACGTATTCTGTGTTTTAATGACTTTAATATTGAATAAACCATCACACTAACTGGGAAACGAACTCCACATTTATTGCCAGTGCGCAGATATTAGCTTTAATAATGAATAGACTACGATAATTACTGAATTACACATTCTCTATTTATAACTGAGACATAACTATTAACGTTTATAAGAACCAGTTCGTTTAGTACTAAGGCATTAAGATGAAATGATGTTTTGATCTAGCACGAAATGCAGAGGGAAAAACTAAGTTTTGAAAACTGCTTAATTATTCTAAAAATGAAATGTTGTTTAGGTCCGAAAACCTTTCTTAGAAGAAAAGAAGTAGCAAGATATATAAATAAATAAATAAATCCAGCAGAAAAATGGGTGGCGAAAATTATAGTATATAATTCTTTGAAGTATATTTTCCTTTACATTATAAATCATTACATACTATATATAATCGTGTTTTAAACTATGCCTCGGAAAATAATAATTATAAAATTTTCAGATTAAATATAAGATGGGAAATGCATCTCAGATTAAAAATTCAGAAGTCCTTTCTTCCTTTAGTTAGGAACTTCAAGATTTCCAAGAATAAACAATAAAGCCATGAAAGCTTAAAATGTCTTTTAATTACGTGTAAAACATTTCGTATAACATGATGTTGATATTTAAAAAAATACATTTTATTATTTTGACTTATGCATCGAAAGCTGCTGAAATAAATATTTATTTTTCAAACATATTTACAGAAAAGAAGTAATACATTTCTGCCAGTGTTAAAATATGAAAAAGTATATAAGAAATAATTACAATTTGAAAGGAACATGAGCTAACTAAGAAATTTTTATTACTTATATATGTAAGCTGAAATTTCTGTTTTAGATATATATCAGCTCATGTGTGTTTGAGTGCGTGTTTTTAATGCACTAGAAAATGTTAAAATTTAAGTGAAAAAAATTTTAAAAAAATTACTTTTGTTTAAAATTTGTTTTGCACCTTAAACAGTAAACATTTGCATTTTACTTTAGAATATGCCTATGGATTACGGATTGCGATGAGAAATCGGGACTGCAGATGTATTTATTTTGCTTATATTAAATTTTGCCTTCCCGATACTGTATAGGAAATTGTAAAAGATTTTAATGTATATATATCCTATGAAACAAAAACTGAAATTTTTGTCGCTGAAGTTTGAATTATTCCTATGTTTTCTATGTTGTTTGTTTGTTTTTCCTATGTTTGAATTATTCCTATGTTTGTGAATAAAACTAAGCGCATTTTCCTATTGTAATTTTTGCTATTGTAAGTATACTCTCAGAAACAAGAAATTTTCAGAATAAATTACTTGCTTCAACAAAAATAAACACAGAAACAATAGCTCGTGTATTACGAGTCTTCTGAAAACAGTACACTGAATTAACATAAGCAGATTAATTTGTGAGGGTTTAGTTGTATGAGCAAAAACGTATATGGGTTATTTTAAAAGTTTTAAACCTTATTGAGTCTTATTGTCTTCTCAACGTGCTCAAATCACACATTAAAATTATTACGTGATTATGATGCCTCTTGATTTTCAGTAGAAATGTACTAGTTAATCCAAAAGTATTTTTTAAAAAGTTATCATCATGCTATAATTTGCAGGTGCTTTATTTCTTTATCACGCAATTTTGTATAATGATGTTTTAAAACTGCAAAATTTTTAAACCGCTTTAACTTTTTACGACCAAATTTTACTCCGTTCTGTAGGATGATGTCTCCAGCTGCGCCATTTTCTCTGATATATTTCTTTGAGCGATGTTTTTTCCAAAACGTTTTCGCCTGTAACCTTTTTAAGTAACTCTCCACAAAGGTATTCATTACCTTAAAGCAGAATGCTTTCGCGACTTTGCCATAATTACTTATTAACGTCATACCTAAATGAAGATAACATTCACAGTTGTTTGAAGAGCACGCCAATAATCGAGGAATTCAGTCATTAACGGGAAGTATGTGTTGGACGGAATAGGGTTAAGTGTTACAGATTCAATTCTATAAATGTTATAACAATAAGCTGAAAGTCTAATTTCAAGGCTAAAAATAATGTGATAAACCTAAGTGCACTAAAAAGCAAAGCTTTCTTGGCAATGGATATTTTTTTCGCGCAAATCTGTTTAATAAAAGAAACAAACCAGCGAAGAGGGCGTGCCTGCGTAATGGCATCTAGTAGTGGTGCCAAACATTCTCTCGTAATGAATCCCTTTCCAAATAAGGATCATAAATTCTGGTAGTGGCACAAAGCAGCCCTCAGTAGGACGCGCAAAGATAATTACCGCCGTCGTAAAAATATTTTTGCCAAAACTGGCGTCGGAAAGTTGACGATCGTGTGCGGGTATTTGCAATCACTGTCTTTCACTTTGAAATAGGGATAAAATGTAATATTCTTTTGTTTCGGAGATAAAGGGTATTAGTTCCAACTTTTATTCCTTCTAACACTTCCTGCGAAACAGGTGTTCAGGCATATATATCATCGATCTGACTGCCGATTACTGAGGGGTGATGATTTTTTAATAAGCATATCTGACTGAATCAGAAAGCAATTTTAAATGCTGGTAAATATATTTTTCTACAACTTTTTATGTTGTTTTGCATTGGAATCAGTTTTAATTAATTTAAAAACTGTACCCAGGACTGAAAACCATATTCTTGACCTTTAGCCCCATGAACGCCAAAACACTCAAGATGGCCTTTCATTCAAACGACTACAACCGTCCAAAACGGCCCAGATTGCGATGTTGTTTTCTTCCTTCCCCCTAAAGTATGCAGTAGCAGGTAATTTTCTACAAATGCATTGCATCAATTTATTGCAGACAGCTTGCTCTAAAAGGCTAATGGAAGCTTCTTTGTTACGAAGTAAAAAGGACGTCATTTGAAATCTTCACACCTCTTTTAATGGACGGAAAAATGAACGGGACTGGTTATGGACAGGCACGGGCGTTGCGGTATTTTAAGCATACATGTTAACGAAGGCTTCAGCTTTTTAAGGGTTAAAAGGCTGTTCAAAACAGAGTTTATTTGAGCTAACGCAGACAACGCTGCTTCAATGCGTTGATAAAACCAGTTTTTCTTCATAAGGGGGCCAGCTAAAATATTTGAACTTCTGGTATAGTGGAACTTGTCGACGCATGGAACCGACTCCGTTAGTTCAGAGAAGCCCCCGTGTGAACGGCCCTAAAAATAAGTGCATGCCTGTAGTTAGTGTCTATCTGCAATTATTTTATGAAGCTCTGTAACCCTCACATTTGGTGTTTATGGCCAATGCAAAAAAAAGGATTACTGGAATGATTAAAGAAAAAATTAAATTATTCAATGTATTATTCTTGAAAACGTTTGCTTAATATTTTGCTTAAAAGAAATACTCATTTGTTTTCTTTTGAAGAAGCTTCAAGTTCTTTTTATCGCAGTTATGTATGTATATGACCATACATAAAAGGTTTTTAATTCACACATCATTAATATTACGTTACGTTTAACATTCAATGTGAGTAAAGTATAAATATAGACCATGTATTTAAGCTTATGCAGCCAAAAATGGAACTGTTTTAATTCTAATATTAATATCAAGAAGAAAAGGCTAATTCCACAATACTCTATTCTGCAGTTACACTTAGAGATCAGTTATTTCATTACGTAAATTTACAGCTCAATATTTAGAGATAACCAATTTAAATGCTCCTTCATGTATTATTACATTTAATTAAACATCAAACTCAAGCGTCTCAATTTTGCGTAATTATTTATAATAGTATGTGACATAATTTACAGTTCCTTTCAATTCTGTCCCCCTAATAATTACACCGAGTAGTTTCAATTTTGCATATTAATTTAATTATAATATTAATAGAATATTATAACCTGAAAACTAACTAATTAATACTTAAATTATGTATTAGTAGCATACTGATAACATACTTCGTAATAATCAACATACCTGCTTAATAATATAATTGTCAATTAATCAGTCCATTTGCACATTGATAGCAAGTAACTTTGGCTAACCTGTAGATTTATTGGTCCATTATTTCTTCTCATATATGTCTAAGAAACAGCTTACCGGGCCTTGTTTTCGCAACTGTTGGCCGTAGTCATATACTTCCAGATATAAGAGTGTTTTAGATGACGCAAATATTCATGTTACGTTATTTTTATATTAAAAAATTAATTATACAAAACACGAAAAAGAACTTTTTTTTACAAATAAAAATTTTTTTTTTATAAATGAACTTTTTTTTAAATGTTATACAATACATGAAAAGTCCTCCAATCGCTACCGGTATTCCTATATTTAAAAAAATTTTGAAATTATTATAAAAATCACATTTATGGCTCCTATACGACAAAAACTGACCGAGAAAGCTGATGTAAAAATCTAGGAAATATATTAAGCAGCCGTAGACAAACTGAAAAGCGAAATGTTTGTATTTGTATGTAACTAAAAATTAGACATAATTTAGAAAAAGTTTTCTCATGTTAAGAGATTACGTGACAAGTAGTTCTGTGCAAATTTTTGTAAAACGTTTCGACCAATATTTTTTTCAAAAGGGAGATCTTATCCATAGAATGTTATAGAACTCAGTGTGTTCTAGAAAGCACTGGCAGGGTTCAGAAATGAACCTAACCAACTCGTAATATTCTTTGCATTAATTAAAAATGAAATATATTTCAACTTTAAGGATTTTTTTATGATGGTAAGCTTATGATTCTGAAGTAATAAAACTTCACGACAATATTAATTACATATTTTTAAACTTGGAAAACTTATAAATTACTTGTGTGGAAATTCTTTCGACATACCAAATGCAACAATATCATAAATAAAGACACTAGTAAGTCATGAAAAAATATAATTGAATGGCATTTAAGTGGGTCAAAATGAAACTCGAACTACCCTAATTTATTTATTAACAGACCCTTCAATGCAAATTCAAAATGATGTCAAATATCGCAAATTTTGAAATTAAATTATGCGGTTAATTCCTGCGATGCGGAAGTCAAACGTTTTGTGTTTGAGATAGTATATATAGACATTAGAATTTTGGATGCTGACAGACGTGAAAAATGAGCAATGTTCTTGCCGGGACACGAACCTTGGACCTCTCGAATACGCGACAAGTGTGATGGCCATTGCACCACGAAGGCATGCTAAGAAAGCGGGAAAAGTACCTTATACACTGGCCCTTTTAAAGGACGACTAGGACTAAGCATTTTCATAATTTAAAATAGATTCAAGCATTCGTATGCTATTAATTATATTTCATCAGATATTGTTCCTAAATTTCTGAAAAGTGTATTGATGTGTGTTACTTTAATGTAGCAATTTAATGTCTTAATTTCTCCACCAAGTAAATGTATAATTTAAACAAACTTTTGTAGAGACATTAGGTATTTTTTTAAAAGCAGGAGAGATGAGAAATGAGCAAAGCCCTCGTCGGGATTCCAACCACGGACCTCTCGAATACGCGCGAAGTGTGTTGACCACTACACCACGAAGGTATGCTAAGAAGACGAGAGAAATACTTTATATACTCCCCCTTTTAAAAGGCGACTGAGGATTAGCATACCCAATCGTCAAATCCTGGTGGTGGAGAATCATCATCCACTACCTTTTTTAGTTCGGGTGCCACTCTAGATTTATTAGGTATTTTTTTAAAAGTGGCGTCGATGAAAAATGAGCAATGCCCTCGCCGGGATTCGAACCACGAACGTATCGAATACGCGCGAGCTTGCTGACTGCTACACCACGAATGCACTCTAAGAAGGAGGGAGAAATACTTTATAACTTTAATGAAAATAAAGCATGATATCCTCGTATAACATTGTGGCCGTTTGGTCTATTACAGGACTCCTCAAAACAAAATGCAGATTTTTTTCACCACAATTCAGAAGTATTATTTAGGGATTTCATTAGTTTCTGCCAAATATTTTTAAGCGTGAGTGGGAAATGGTGAAACAGCAAATTAATATCTTATTCCACAACGTACAGAGCATTATTTAATCTGGAGAGCAAACAATAATAATAACATTATTACGCAGGAAAACATCGCTTTCTGATTCGAAATTTTAAGACTATGATGTCAGTTAACGGAACTACTCGTGACATACAGTATATACAACATAGAATATAATAATACAGTTTTTGTTGGGTGGAACACTAAAATTTTCATTGAAAGATACGATTTAAATTTCGCTTCTAAAGCAAATGACAAGAAATTATGAAAGAATGAGAGATAATTATATTTAAAAAATTGACTTAAATGATGCTTATCTTTCCAATTTTAGTTTGTTAGGATTAGGATTACTAATTTAATCAAAGTACATTGAATGATTATTAACTTAAATGTAATTACAAGATACTGAAAAAACATCTAAATAATGTTTCTTGTTCTGTCTTGGGTTTAACTGTGAAATATTCAGTTCATAAAAGAGGTAAATAATGAGAGTTTTTTTGAGGAATTGTAATTACTATATATTTTCACCCCATAATATCAACAATTTTGTAAATATTATGCCAGGAAAATATTTTACTCAAATTGAAACCAAGAAACAATTCGAAAAACTGGTTTTGAGTTTATGCTTTGGAATTCGGAAAAACTGTGTATCTTCTTCCTCCATACCGCCTGTCTTCAAGACGTAATTGGGAACACCTCCGGCTAACAGTCGGGAAGTCCTGAGTTCGAGTACTGGAAACAGCACTGCTCACTTTCTAGATTTAAAATAAACCTAAATTGTTCTACAAGTAGCGCTCGATTTAAAACGTGGTGATCGACAATACGTCGCCTTGAGCATTTGGTGATTAGGTCCTGTGCTCTTCAGTCGCCTTTTAATTACGGAAAAATGTGGGATATTTTCTCCGTCGTTCGTGATTTAACTGGAAGCCTGTCAAACTGACAATCCGAAAGTCGGGAGTTTGAATCCCGGTGAAAGTGGTAGTTTTAATATTCTCTGTAGCAAATCTAATAGCCTATGTTAGTTTCAATCTTTAAATAGAGATATGTAAAGCTGAAATACGAAGTTTAAGGTACTTAACTGTTGACATTTTTGTTTTGTTTGTCAGTTTGTAGAGACATTAGGTTATTACGAAGCACGAGACATGAAAAACGAGCAACGCCTTCGCCGAGAATCGAACCACGGACCTCTCGGTTACGCGTCGAGCATGCAGACCACTACACCACGAAGGCATGCAACGAAGGCGGGAGAAATACCTTATAATTTGACATTTTTGTTTACCTAAGATTGAAATAAAATACATCAAAATGTGTTTTTTTATGTACTACAGAAGCATATGAAGACTTTTGAAAGCGGACACACAAGGCAAGCGCACATTTTCCCTTGTGTAAATTAGCTCTGCAACCACATTATAGATACAAAATAGTATTTCCATAGGGCTTTAATGGTAAAATTCAGTACAGCTCAAAAGCAGTTTTATCCTAACCATGAAAGAATGGTATAGTCTTAAAAATTTACCTTATCACATTTACAGAACATAGGGAATGAAAAAGCCATGGGATATATGTTTGGTCTTGAAGAGGAATAATATATATTTGGTTTTACTTATTATGGTAAAGCACATAAGTGCTATCTGCTTAAAGAAAAGCGTGATTTCGAGGAGGACTTCCTAGGAAAAGTGATCAAGATTTACAAATAGAGAAACCATAAAATTGCCAATGCAGGCATGCAGACATGCAGGTAGCCCATTCACCTGGAATCAAACATAGTCGAACTACTAGTGATCAGCGATTTTAGGCTGAGCCGCTGGTGAGCAGAGAATGTTTTATGATAATGTCAAAAATACTACGTTCATTAGAATTTGCGAAGACTATATATGTACCGTTACATAATGCAATACTTTATTCTAGAACAGGCAATGTTGAATTTAAATACAGTTTCCAAAATGGAACTTAATAATTCTTTTCGGGAAAAAAAAGAGTACTGAGCATTATGGCAGGTTCTAGAAAATAATTCATAATAGCGATCATACTCTTTAGAAAAAGAATAATATTAAGCTGCGCAATTCTTTATCAGGGAGAAAGAGAAAGGAAATTTTTCATTCCGTTTTCCACAGTGAACTGGAGAAAGGGGTTAGTTCATCGGTCGTTAAACACTCCACTGTATTTCGCTTCATAAAGCAGCCCAACGCGTTTTGTCTCTGCCTGTGAAACGGCCCACTCTATCCTAACCTGAGTGCCACCATTAAACTCAGCGAGGGATAACTATGCGAAGAATGCACTTCCCTGGACAACAAAAGAGTGTAGCAGTTGCGCGGAGGCCGACTTGATGGACTTCCGCCTCCTACAAAAAGAGACTCTTCCAGAGAGCCACCTATTTGCGAAGTCTTTCTTCCAACTTTGCTTCTTTTGGCGGTAAACTATTTTACTGTGCGTTGGGAAGTGCACAAAACGTGATAAGATAAGGATTTTTTTGTTGACGGGAATTGAGCTCTGAAAGAATCTTACCCAACACAAGTAGGAACCAATGAAGCGTAAAAAAAGCGTTTCAGGATGCTGTATTTCAAGAGATTTGAAATCTCCGCACTAACTTCACCTATTCTTTAGTAACTGAATATATGTGACTCCATTACTGTAGTTAGATGTTTAATGACTATTGTATAATACTCCAGGAATATTTCTTTTATTTACAGCTTATAGCCGAACTGGAAGTTTGTAAAACATAATATTTCAGAAAAATTTCTTCATTCAGTAAATATGCCTCTTACATATTTCAGTATGCGTTTGTTCCATTGTAACGCTTAACTAAATAAAACATTATGTTTAAAAATAATTAAATAAAGAATTAGTTTCGTAAATAAACTAGCAAGGAGAAATGAAATCAATTGATCCGATTTATTAAGGAGAGACTTAAACGTGAAATTAAGTGATGTATTTTACAAAATTCTATTACTTCCATGTACGAAGTAAAACAGATATTGCAATCGCAAAAAAAATTGGGTATCATATTTTAACGAAATATTTCAACCGCTTTCGAAACCATTTGATTGATGTTTTTGAGTTACATTTGTACGGACGTATAGAAAAATGATTGTTTTTGCGAAAAATAATTGTAAAATGAATTTAAAATGGATTCGGAAAAGACTTTATCTTGACGTCTGTACGTACGTATGAATATACTTCGCATAAATCAAGAATGAGTAGACGTAGAACGTTGAACTTTTCTATGTTTGACGTGTACATAAATGACTTTTTTGTACGGAATACTATTTTATACACATTTCGAATTTCATTTAAACTTATTGGATTCAATTAAATCTACTTCGTTGATAGCAGATAAATCACAATAGAATAAATGACTCATCATCGCGACATTCTGGCGCTAGGTTCACTTAACAGCCTTCCATCACATTCATTTTGTAACTCAGAATGCACGAAACGTTATAACATCTAAAGAATTATCTAATCGTTGCCACATGTTTTGTTCAAATACTGTAATAAATCTAACAATGTATAAAAGAAATTAAACAACAAAAAAGAAAGAAAGAAACAGTGTTTCAGAGACGATTCGGTATTTCTCATTCAATTAATTTAGTTCTCACTTCGCGACAAGGCAAAAATACATAAAAACTCGAAATATACATATTAAAAATTACGAAGTAAATTTTAAAGACTTATTTTCTCGAATAAATTCCAGAATGGATTAAGCATGATATAATTCGCAATAAGAAAGGAAGATGTTATCTTTCTTGTTGCGAAACTTAGTCTCTCTAGATTGTCATCAAATACACTACTCTGCTAAGTTTCAAATGAAAACAAATATGGTCGCTATAGCAAAACAAATTAGGCTTAGCCACACTTAAACAACTTTTAAATTTTTTATAATTCTGCAACTATAATATGCAGATTAAATAAAGGCATAAAAACCTTAACCGGAAGATAAGAACAACGTTATTCAATCATTTTTGAAGCTAAAAACGCCCAATTTACATACTTATAAGAATGAAGAAACTGAGATAAAAGAGCCGAGTTACAGAGTGATATATATATATATATATATATATATATATATATATATATACATACGTACGTACGTACGCACAGATGCCACGAAAAATTCTTTTCAGTGTCAATTTTAAATCAGTTTTGTGATTTTTTAAGGTAAAAAGATTCTTCTATTCTATCCTTATGTACAGATGTCACGCAAAAACTTCGATAAAATTGCAATCGATAGCGGTCAAAACGGATATTTTCGTTGAAATATGATACTCGAAATTTTTCGCGCTGACAATACATTCTTTTTACTTCGTACGAGGAAGTAAAAACGATCGAGTATACTCGGAAAATATCAAGATAATACGTGTGAAGAAAGTTAAAATATTTCAGCCCAAAACATATTTTTCTTTCCAAGAATTGTAAGTACTGTAACTGAGAATAAAAGACTTTTAAACGTTTGAAAACAAACTTCTGTTCTTAGATACGCTGCATTCTCTAAAATGCTCTCCTATGCGTACAACAATTAAAAAGGAACAGAAGTCAGATACTTGGGCACATAATTAATTGCTATTTTCTGCTTCTGTTAATGCATTTTCTCCTTCTGTAATGCAATTAACGAGGAAGAAGAAGGAATTGAAATAAAGTATGATAGAAATTATCTTAATGAGGCTCTTTAATTGGGATTAAACCAGGAAATTTCCGAAATTCCAGCTTTGATCAGCTAGTATTAAACTAATTTGATATATTTTATCAAGATAATTAAAAAATATGAGATGTGAATTAAGGAATAATTCCGTATTGCAGGAATAAAAAATAATAACTAGCGATAGTGAAAGATCAAAGTTAATTCTAATGTTATTAGCGACATCCCGATTCAAATTAATGAGAACTTTGAGCAAATTATTAAAAGCTAAGACAGCTAAACTTTTGAAAGAAATACGGAATTTTTTATAACAGTGGTCATAGGTAATTTCGCATTCATGTCTTCAAAATCTTAATAAGCTATCTTTAAACCATGTGATGAATTATGGGGTTTTCAATGATATATTCGATGAGTATTTAAGCAATGCTTAAGAAAATTGATTATGGGATTCTGCGGTTAAAAGCAGTAGAATGTTCTCCTGCGTTTAAGGTAAATCTAATTTTGAGACCTACTCAAAGCTCACAGTGGAAGCCATGAACTCAAAATATTTCCCCTAAATTCCGTGCAAGACAGAGTTCTTCAGGTGTAATGCATTTTCATAAGCTTAGCATCCGTCTACAGAAATAAATATGTAAAAAGTATATAACATTCGAATATATAAAACTATCGAAGACGTTGTTGCTACGAAACAGTTGAGGAGTTAACGCATGAGGGCTGTAGATTTGAGGTTCTATACCCGATCTGTTCATTTGCGTTGTTTCTCTTTCCTTTACGTTTTTCCTGTTTTCCGTTATAATTTATATTTTAAAAACAAATTTAAAGGGGTAAAGTGAAAAATAATCTTCTATAGTTTCTTCCTTTCTATATGATCTTGTAGTATAAATTACCAAGAGGAAATTAAAATTCTATTCGAAATCAGATAACAATTGTGTAAAATAACTATAACTCTTTTGCTGCCAGGTAATAAATATATCTTTCCATCACAAAATGCCTTTAAAATTGAATTCTCGATACATCAGTGACTGAGTGTTCGATTTGGAGTAAATAGAATATGAAAAATATTACCAAAATATTAAGAATAAGGTTTAAAAACTTTGAAAAATAACAAAATAATGTGAGGAAAATACTTATCCGTTTTCTGATAACTGTAAAAACATTATAGCAATATCATAACAGGACGTAGTTAAATTTTCGCATCATTTTAATGTTTCATTTATCATGGCAGTTTTGGGATTTTTTCTTGACTTTTTTTCAGAATAAAAATAAATGTAACATAATTAAAAGTTGCTAACTGAGAGCCGTGGAGGATTTTCTCAAAGAAGCAGTATTATAAACAAGTTATGCATGGGTAAACGACGATAAATATCAGTGCATTTAGCCCGTTTGCCTAGATTCAAACTCGTTTCGAATTAGCAGTATTTAGTGACCCTTATTTCTTAATCGCTAGCGAGTGAGAGAGAAATAAGAATAATCTCCATAAAATCCTACTTACTTAGAGAAATTCCGATTTAATTTTAAATTACTCGAACGAATATTAATGAAAGCGTAAGCTAAGTAGGCGTGTCCTTGAAGAAGCTAGTTTAATTTAGCTAGCATCGTGATATATGCGGTTAAGATATCCAGCTATCAGATAGAAGATCCGTGGGCTGAGTTTAGAACAAGACACGGTATATCTTTTACGTTTATCTGCATCGGAAACCTTAATGTTTCTAAAATGGCATGCAGTTTTGTTTAAAAAGTAATGGACGATAGTTCACCATCTCCTACAAATGGTGGACTATATCTAGCTTCTTCAAACAGATTCCCAGAACATCGGTCTGTAAGCGTTTCTTCGTATTTCTTTTCACGATGTATGTACTTGCAGCTGGAAGATCCGCTGTTAGAATCCTCCTGGAGGTTTATTTTTAATGGTTCTCTCTCCTGAAAGCATAACTGCGTCTGTTGTGGACCTCGAATTAAGGTTTCGTGGACGATAACTTGCCCTCGCCTGGATTTGGGCGATAGAATCTGATACTTCTTTCCAGTTAGCCTTCAGTGAGAGAAATTGTAAGGAATTACCAATCACCCTTGAATCTATTCTCGTGTCATGCCCATCTAAGAAAATGGAAGAGTCATGGTTCTAATTTAGCAAAAGACAGTTTATTTTTCATTTTTTGTACTGTGCAATGCCAAACGGTATCCCACTAAAGGATACAACAAGAATTCAGAGGTAATTACAGAAATTAGTTTACCCTTTGTAATCTTATTAAACGATTTCCGATCTTTAACTCCAATGAATCACATCATGAGGCATTAAAAATATATAAACTGACAGTCTAAGACATTCATTCTTTCTATATTAATATCGCAGTAATATTTGATGAAAATAAAGTGTAGAAGAGTTCCTAGATTAGGTTGCCACAAGCAAACAACATTACAGAACTATGGTCGATGATAAATTAAATGAGTTTTCTTCTTGACTTGGGAGAAATTCATTTCTTTAACTGAAGCCAAAAAAATTTATTTCCCTGCCATTTACTTCATTGCTTTGATAAGTACTGGAATGCTTGCTAAGACTTTATAAGTACGATTACTAGATCCCTGAGATATATGAGAAGTAATCTCTTATCTAATTTCAAGTCTGAGACACATTTGACAGTCCATTCATCAAATAAAATGCGACAAAAAGACCATCTTATAGCTATAATTCGTTTAATCTGTGTAATTTTTCCAGTGACTGCTCTTGCCGCTTTTGGTATCTGGCAAAAATTGCTCCAACTAATGATTATGTATTTGAGTTACATCGCCAATAAAAAGTCTAAATTTTGCCAAGATGGGGAAGAATTTGGGCACTGAGGCACGCTACATTTTTCATATCAGTTTGCTGATTATTATAAAGAGTAAGGATAGGAACTTACATTTGTTTGTTTCCTCTTTTGTTAGCCTATCTTAGATGCAGTTTTTTTCTTGTTCCATTTTCTATATAAGATAGCTATTGGGAACTTTTTTAATGCTGTATTTATTATAAAATAAGACCCCCCTTTTTTTGCTGCATTTTGTTCTGAAATTTGTTAGAATCTTACAAACGGATATTTTTATAAGTAAAATTAAAGAATGAGATGAAGCAATTAAATTAACATGCTAAATAGAATAATTGCTAAATCAACTTCAGATAACTATCATTTATATATAAATCCATAACTATTACTAATTATAATAACCACATCTGACTGAGTCATTTCGATTTACGTCTACCTTTATAATAAGAAAAATAATTATGTTGGCTTTTGCATCGTTGGGCCAGGGCTTGAATCTTGGATAAAGCTTAGGTGTTTGTAAGTGCACAGTGTCTCTGCGGGATGGTGGCACTTAAAATATTGGGGAGTCGAAATTCCTGTTGAGAGGTTTGGTGGTAAGGGGAAGAGGGTTGGTCGTCTCTCAGATCCATTCCCGTGGGATTATCCTTTAAAATTCGGATGGAGGTGTCTATATTGTAGCGCCACTTATAAGATGCCCAAAAGCTTTGGCCAAAGACCAAAGCAACTCTGTGCTCTTCGCCACTGTAATATTCGTGGATTTAATTTAATGTTAGTCGCAAATAAATGAGACAAGTTACAGCAATTTAAGCTTGCATCCTCATGTGCCTGAAGAGAAAAAGTGTAAAGGATAAAAAAAGAACAGTTTGACATAGTTTCACAGCAAAAGGTACTGTAACTTTAAGGAAACTCAGAAGAATAATGAAAACGAAGAATCTCTTTATAGCAAAATAAAAGAATAATTTAATAAAATTTTTATCCCTGAAAATTTCTCTTAACATGTTGCAAAGTTCTACTGTCCTGCTGTTGTATAGAATCTTGAGAGATAGTGATTGTACTGAGGAAGGTTTAAAACTGCCCTTTATTCACTCTTTAACTTATTTACAACGCGTCAACTTAACCTCTAGCATACTACGCCCCAACTTGGGCGGTAACTGAAGCAGTATAATCAAACTTAAAATAAGAGATATTCATAAGTAGAAGAATTAAACTACAGGGCTCGTATAATCCTGTAGCTTGCAGCGTGTAGATGAGTCTAGTGGCAGCAAGATAATAGCGCTTAAGCCGTGTCAAACCAGCAGTAACTGCTAAACAGAAGTTTGCGTATAAGCACGCACGGCAATTTCACGGACTCTCTCTTTCTCTACTGGAACGACGATATTTAACTTATTCTTCCACTGGTAGAATTTGTATTTCTTACGCGAGCTACCGAATTTAAATATTCTGGCACTGACAATTAGGGAAATGAAGGCTTATAGGAAAGTAACTTAAAATCAAATGTAACTGGTTATTTAAAATAAATATAAATCCCTACAATGTAAAAAAATTCTTACATTTCAGGAAATAGCATCTGCAAGTAATATGGTATTTTTCTTTCTTACTACTTCCTTGAAGTAAAGAAAGTATTGCAAGCAAGAAAGATTTCAGGTATCTTATTTCAACGAAAAATCCATTTTCACCGCTCTAGAATCCACCTGAACAATGTTTTTGTGACATTTGTACAGACGGACAAAATAAAGGTCTATTTTTCACAAAACGGATTAAAAATTGGATTTAAATTGAATTCAGGAGAGGCTTTTCTTCGTAACGTCTGTACGTACGTATGTATGTATGTATGTATCCCACATAGCTCAAAAACGAGTAGCCTCAGCGCGTTGAAATTTTGTATGGGATTGTAATAACATATAGCTGTGCAGCTTTCTTTTTGGTTGGAATCGGCCGCCCCGAAAATATAGATATATATATTTATATATACATATACATACATACCCAATCTGCTGCAAAGCTCGGCGAACTCAGTTTTTTTATTCATATATGATGGTAAATTGCCCATTTTTTGCTTTAAAAGTGATTGAATTATATTGTTCTTATGTTCCGGTTAAGATTTTTATGCCTCTAGTTAATCTGCATGCAAGCGTTGTAGAATTATCAACAGTTTAAAAGGTTTTTAAACGTGACTAAGCCTAACGGCCGAGCCATATTTGTTTTCATTTGAAATTTAGCAGAATTAAGTCAGTTTCTGCATCTTCAGTGTCTTTTTGCAGAGTGGGAACAAAAGTAAACTTTCAGTTTTGTGCACCGAAAAATACTCCTCCTTGCCTGATGGCCGAATTGCTTGACTTTGCGTAGAATCTCTAATTTTAATTGTGCAAAAGTTTTTAATTACTTTTACTGTATTTGATGTTTTATGTTTTTTCATATTTTTGGAATTTTAATGAAGATGTTTTGAGTTTTTATGCATTTTTGCCTTGCGAGAAGTGAGAACTGAATATGTATAATTTAATAGGCCATACAAGGAAGTATTGTGATACCACATCAGATTTTGTTTATTCGTGATTGCCTCTGGAAATTTGTAAAAAGTACTGGGAGTTTAAGGTACCTGTTCTGACAAGACTGTTATGCTTATTTAATAACTAACCATACCTAATACATTTCTCTTTATTCTGTATTTTAGGAATCAAAAACAAATCGTATGACAGGAAACACATTTATGAGTACCAATATCTCTTGCATTCGCTTATTGACTTTACAGTGTAGTAGTGGAAACCAGCTCATAGTTTTGTACAAGGAAATGAAATTGAAGAGTTATCGGAAAAGAAAGGAACAATTGTCTTTCATAACTCGAGAAATTTACTGATTTTTTATTCTGCTAAAAGAGTGATAAACATGGAATTTAAGAAATTTCATGACTCGACCTTGTGCGTTCAGGATAAGAAGAAGACTTGGTAATGTTGCTTGGACAAGAAATGTAATAATCGAAAATCTTCTAGTGCTATACGTGACGAATCATTCTATCTTTCAAGTGCAAATGGTTGCTATAAAGCTTATCTGTTTACATCACCTACAAGTACGATTTACCCAACGTCTTCTATTAGCAACTATCGACAATCCCTGAACAGAAACTATTTAAACATTTAAATCTTTGCTTAGTGTTTTTTTTTATTCTGTAGCCAGTTGGATGCTAATGACTTTAGTGCCAAAAGCCAAGCATTTGCAAATAAATACATAAACATTTTCATACCTCTTCATCAGAATGTAAATTAAATAGAATTTCAGCGAGTCTGTAGTTTTTATTTAACTGTCTTGCGTTTTTAGTATTTACAACTGTTTGCCTAGAGGTTAAGAAGACTTTCTATTGATGCATATTGACGATGCTCCTGAGCTTTTGAGTTAATATGCATTAATAGAAGGTCACTGCAGTGTCGATACATAGTTTATAATTTATTTAGGATCAGCGTTAGTTTACTACAGTTTACTAGTATAATTAATTTTGTGTGAATTTTAGTTTAAAGAAATGGTTTAGTTTCATTCTCCTCAAGTAGCAGTATAACTTTTGTTAATTGTTTCATTCAATAATTGTTTTCATTTAATTTTATTTACGAGCAGATAGATCAGTTCTTTTCATATCCCCCACCAAAAAAATGAAAAATAAGAATATATATTCTTATTAACTTGATATAATCATACAGAATGAATTTAAATTCAGAGTTTTAATAATACCTGTTTAAATATTTTGTGGATTCTACTCAGAAAGCGTTAAGCAGAGAAATATCTTGACACTTCCCTACAAACTTAACTATTAGAAAATTCAGCAAAACATTAAAGACTTTATTACAGATTTTAATTACGGAAAACTGGAGAATGAAAGTCTTTGCACACTTTGATAAAGAACGATTTGATACCCATTTACGGTTAAATGAGAAAGTCAAAAACATCCCACTTATAAATTACTCTTGAGTTATGATTATTAAAATAATTTTTCATGTCTGGCATTGACTGACAAGCAATTAGAAAGTTTCAAGATGCTGTTTAATAATATTGAGAGCTGTATATAATCAAGTAATTGTATAATCTATACTATTAAAATCTATGTGCGTCTGTCTATTTGTTTGTGAAATCATCTCCTCCGGAACGGGGGGGGGACTTGAGTTTCCTGAGATTTATCCAGATTCCAAAAATTCGGGGGAAGTAGTTTCGACCATTCTCATTTTCGCACTATTTTAATCAACTAAGGTATTAATTAAAAACTTTGAATACGATAATTTTCGCATTCGTTTTTCCGAGTGGTAACATTCTCGCGCGCTGGAGATAAAAATCTGCTTTATATCGAAAAGTGCTGCCGCTGTTCGCTTTCAGATCGTAGAGTTTGTTAATAAGAAACTTGTAAGTTTCACAAATTTACAAAATATGAAATTAAAATACCATCGTCAAACATTAAATGCATTATTATTATATAAAGTCATATTCTGATGACGCTGAAGAAAGCACGCGATTGCATGTGACGTCATTGTGAGCCGAAAATTTTCCTTCATGTCAGCATTTTAAATAAACATGTAGTGCTAGCAACTTTTTTTTTCAGATTAGGATTACTGAAACGGTATCTTATTGCCACGATAATTCTTTTGTTGATATTGACAAAAAGTTTTCATATTACCTTAAATTTAAATCATGACGTCATACGTATACGTATTAAACAGCAGTATCAAAAGGCTTTGTTTTCTGGTTTGGCAACAACAAATTATATACATATCTGTAGCTGCTCGGAAACAATGAACTGATTTCATTCATACTGAAATATTTTCATGCATTTTCATTTTCAGGTGTACACAGAACGTATAAATTTTGCTTTAGCCGCAGCCAGCTCATCTGGAGGGCTTGTCTGCTAGTAAGAATATAAATCAATGTTCATCAATACCTTCCTATAACTCTATAAAAGCTTCCTGCAACTCTATAAAGTACTGTTTACCTAAAATAAAGTAAATCGGAGTTGTACATTTTTAAATCAGAATTTACAGCTTTCGAATCATACATTATTTTCCAGCTTAACTGCTCAACAAAAATGTAATTTTTAAGGAATTTTAAAATTCGAAACAAAAACTAGCTATTAAATGAAGAATTTTTTTTAATTTATAATAAAAATAAAATTAGGCATATTGCAAGTTGAACATCCTCATCATACATGCTAAAAATAATGCGGATATTTTATTCAGTTAACAAAAAATAATTTTTAAGCTTTTATGACATTTTCTGAACCTAGATGACAACAAAAAATGCAGCTATAATAACGTGACTGAAATGTAAAGGGAAAATGAAGCACTAAACACATGAGGTCATTTCAGCTGTTTTAGGTTTTTATGTTTGTGGTTGTATGAGATATGAAATTTTCGGAAACCTCGCCAACATAAATTTCGTTATTTGCTTATTATCTACTCTGTTTCGTTACCGACTCTTTTTGCTTTGCAATAACTGGCAGAAATGGTTTTCATTCAAATTTGAAAGACAGATATCTAAACGTTTTTATATGAAAAGGAAACATGGAATTATACGGAATTTATAAACAAATTTATATAGCTATTATTCTGAAATTTAGACAAAAGTAACCCGTCAGGAAATGGATAAAAATTAATTTCATTTATCAAAACCTCTTCTGACACATATGTAGCATATGTTTTAATTTTCAGAAAATTCGACAAAATGTAGAAAAAATAACTGTAATTAATATAAATGTCATTCTCTACATTCTAAGTTTTTTTTTCAATTTTGTGTCTAAGGTAGCAGTGATTTTTAGCTATAAAAATTCATTTTAAAGTTCCTCTTTGATTTATTAAACCGTTTAAAATTTAGTTAAATTTTAGTCTATTCACTTCATATGTTTTGGCTTTCAATAATACTGCATAAATTCAGGCTTTCTTAATACTAGTCTAACTTTCTAGACTGCCAGATGAAATTTCATCTGACAGGAGCTAAGTACCAACATCAGAATAATAATTAAATACAACAGAAATAAAACCAGTTATACGTTTATTGTTTACTTCAGGCTGGCTTACAGAGCTAAATTAACGACACAATCATAAACTGACATCCGCTTCTTGCTGGAAAAATAAACATCACGGATTCCATTTGAAACTTCTCTCATTATTTATACTCTGGTGAAGTAAACGAAATAGAAGTACAAGACAGATAAAACATAAACCAATAGTGAATCATGTAACTGTAGAAAGAAACGCAATGAAAATATAAACAACTAAACTTAAACGTTTAACTAGATTAATTGATAGGACATTCGAGGAAACAAGCCATAAAATTCTGTGTATTCGAATTAGGAATGCTAGTTGAGCACCAGTAACAAAGTGGTTAAGTCCAGTAAACACCAGTAGTTCAACTCGAGCTCCAATCTTTCCAAGGGAATTGACTACATGGGAGAGTTTTCGAATTTTTACTTCCTTGCACGAAGTAAAGAACGTATTGTAATCACGAAAAATTCCGGGTATCATATTTCAACGAAAATAGCCAGTATCAGTTATCAGTATTCAGTATATGTTCATTATAAAAATTGCAGAATAATAATAAGAGATTTAACTATCATGATACATATAATAATAATACGGTTTAAATATTAAATAAATGACATAGGTTAATTACCCTATGTTTAAGTGCATAACTACCGCCAATCCACAACAGCCACTTCTAGCTGAGTAGTTAGGCGTGCATTCACTCTGCTACCATGCCTGAAACTAATACTTAACAGTATGTTATTGACGTTTCTTTATATTTTTATCTTAAACCTCAACTGATGTTTCTGTTACTTTATGTATGCAAGGGGGTCCGAATATTCGAAGGGGTGTAATTATTATGTAAATATGATTGCACCATTTTATAACTTGAAGTGTATATTTAAGATTTTGATGAAATTTGAGAAATCATATGCTGCCTCTGGATTAGAATTTACCTAAATTCGTTTACAAATACTTGATGAGATGTTAGCTTCTTTTGATAGGAGATATAATCGCAGTATTCCTTCGTTTATTAGCCAAAGGGGAGTGAGCCCAGAATGGCTATTAGTCTCGAAACGGCATTTTGCGTCGAATCACTATAAATGGCTGTATCACTTTCAAATTGTTGCTACCAAATATTATCGCCCTGTATTATATTTAATGAATTTACATAATGAAGAATCTGCACGAACGTATGTATGTGTCTCTATGAGAAAGGAACGGTTTGTTTTATTATCTATTTCATGAATTTGGAATCTGTAATTTGTTTTATTATCTACTTCATAGTTTGTAGAACTGTAAAGAATTTTTGATTAACACAATGATTTCAAAGCTAGCAATGGCGACACTGTGCAGGAAAACAATTTTTATGTCCAGCGCACGAGACGGTCTATCGAAAATTCTGCTGTGTTTAAGTATTTTTAGCCCAAAGGGACATTAGCCCAAAAACTCACAAAACGTGCATGTTTGTGTAAATAAAGAAAAGCTCCGTTGGGCGTAATATAAAATCTGAAAGTTTTCAGATTTTTTTTTTATATTATTTTTTTGTTTACTTGTATTTGCATTTTTTGTATGAGGTATTAAATAAAATGCCCACTAACTAACAAATAACCTTTAAATAACCAAACGTCTTTTAAAAGCTGTTGCTGTTCATTAGGAGCTCTAATGGTTAAACAGCATTGCACCTGACAACTTTTAAAAGAAATAAAATCGCTAATTCCTTTTAAAAGAAATTTTATATCTTGGATGTTATTGTTCTCTCAAATAATACGCAATAAAAACATATTAATTGCTCGCCACCAAAGTGAATCTAGCAGAAAAGCCGAATTAACACATCTTTGGCTGCTTTGGGCGGTATAACAAAGAGAGGGTCGGCAGAAACTATCTCAATAATCCAAACCATAGATCTAATATTTCGCATTAAAATCCCACCTCCTCGCTTCGCAACGCAATCGTAACAGCACGCTCCAAAGAACCTTCCTCCAACCGATTACCTCTTCAAAATAAGGACCCCCTACCCTTACCCCCTTCGAATTCTAATCGGCTCGAAAACTTGCCTTAATCCGCGCGCCAGACGATTCCACTCATGCAGAGGGGCGAAGGCAGGGACGTTGAAGGGAAAATTGAGCGTGAAGCTTTAATCCCGCTCTGGAAAACAATCTCTGGAGAAATCTGGAAAATAACGGGACTTGGCGTCATTGCCTTCTTTCCCCCTCTGCCTGTTTAGAGGCTTTTCAACGCCTTTTGCCCTCCCCCTGTTAATGATCTCTCCTCCTGCCTCCCCACAGCTTTTCCTGGCCACGAAATCCGTGTGGGAAAGATGCAATCCAGAAGTCCAGAATCCAGGAAAGAAATCTTCCGACTGCGATAAACCTGTCCTCGAGATTTCATCATCCATTTCTTCATGGGGACAGTTTTAAAACACATTTAAGAAACTGTTCCGCTGAGAAAGAAGAAGCTTTCCCGAATTACTTTTCAAGAAGACCTCATCTCCTCTTTTAATCGGCTCATCATGTGTGGAACATATTAGTCTCTTCATTTTAAGGAGAGCAAAAGATGACTCACGAAGAGAAGAAAGTAAACCTTTAGAGTTTATTTAATAGTATCGCGAAAAATATAACAAAATGCCTGAGTCTAATTATTTAAATAGATACATAGATTCATCTATTAATATCATCATCTGCTATTGTATATGCATACAAACAAATAGATAAGTATGATTAGATATTTGCACCCGTATATCTTAAAGACTGTGTACAGTCGGCTCTCGTTTGTCGTGTATAATCAGTTCCAAATGCTACATCGGTAGGTGAATATCCACGAAGTAGAGTTTCTTTATTCATGTTTAGAATTTATAATTTTGTTTATAATATAGTTTATAATTTTGTTCTCGTAAACTTTTAAGAAAATGTCTTCTGCTTTTAGTTATATATATATATAAACTGAAAGGGAGGTGCACAACTACATGTTATAACAATCCTATATAGAAAATTTCACCGTTCTGAGGCTTTCTGTTTTTGAGTTATGCCAGATACATACATACATACGTACGTACGTACAGACACCACGAAAAAATCTCTTCTGAATCCATTTTAAATCAGTTTTATAATTTGTTTGGAGAGAAAGAGTCCCTGATTATGTCCTTACATACAGATGTCACGCAAAAATATCGTTAAATTGCATTCGATAGCTGTGAAAATGGATATTTTCGTTAGAATATGATACCCGGAATTTTTCGTGATTACAGTACTTCACTTACTTCATACAAGGAGATAAAAATTGGTAGTGATTTTAGATCAAATAGCTACTGATTCATAGCTATTTTACCTATAATTAATTAATTATTCATTTTACCTAACTTCTTCCAACTCCTATTTACAGGAATGTGAATACGGTTTTCACTTAAGCATGAGTTGCATGCATAGAATAAGATGTGCGAAATATAATAAATATATGTTGCTGTTTCCTAAAAAACAAGAAATAATCTTTAAAATACAATTAAGATTTTGGAATATAAATATATTTTTAAGATATATACTTGTTGAAATATTTAGCTATGTACTTCACAAACAGCAAGTTATTAAAAAGCAAGTGACTTATTTAAGAGCTAAAATCGCTAAGATGTTATGAGGTTTTCTTGTAAGTATGTTCAGATAGCTAATATTACATAAAATACTTGTTTACTGATTCAAAATTTCTCTTTAGTATATCTAATCAAAATATTTTGTTTCTTCTTACTTTTCATCTAAGAAAATATTCTTAATAATTTGATCCTAAGACAAATTATTTCAGCTACATAACTAGCTCTATTAAATTTTGAGCTATAAAATTTAGCAACGATTTATTTTCCTTGAAAGTCTTGTAAGGATGTTTAAAACAGTATAAGGTGTTTACTTATTCGCAAAGTTAAAATAATGTAACATTATGTTATTAAAAAGACCAAAATGTATCCCCCCAAAATTATCCGAGAAAATCACTTTATACATATAAAAAAAATATTTTTGCCTTAAAGATGGAAAATTACATTTTATAGAAAGAAACCTAATATACGTACGACGTTACATACGGTTAAAATTTCAAACAAAAATAATTAAGTAGATTAGAAGAATGTATTGCAAATTTCCAGTATGTTTATTTTAAAAAATTCTACTTGATTTAAAATTTCATATTTTTGATGAGAAAACAGTTACTATCAAAGTAAATATTTACATAGTAAGCATGAATAACATGCTATGAATAATAAAATTAAATTGCTAAACAGTTTTGTCTTCCGGCGTTTCTCCAGTATGTAAGAAACCATAAAACGTATAGTTTTGGTTATTTTTTTCCTGTTTTTATCCTAATTTTTTGCGGTCGTTATACAGGAAAGGAGTTTTTTTATTTCCGTAATTCAAGCAATTTATTATGGGTAAGTGTTTATTTTAATATGTGCTGGTTTCGTTGAATCAATTTTGTTTAGTAATAGTAAGATATTGATTATCGTTTTGTTGATCTTAATTTCAGCCAGAAGCAATTTAGAGTTTAAAAAATATTATATTACTGAAGTTTATGCATTGCGTCCAAGATCAGGAATCCAATAGGAGCAAAAGAAATAACAATGATTTAAATTGCTTTCTTTTTCAACAGAGTTAAAATGCTCCGAATTCTTTAATTTTGTACATTGCTTGGAGCTGGGTAAATGTTATAAGATTATGATCAATATTATTAGTAAGTTATGTAAATACGCTTAAAATCTCTTCACAAATACACAAAACAAATTCGTTCAGCATATCAGTTCTTCTCATAGAAACATATTGTGTTTGATAAAAATTGTCATGTGAAAGATAGGGTATGACCAATTACAGTTTAAATTTCACAAGTTTTACTAGAGTCATGGCAACCAAATATAAATGTTGAAAATATTTGTTTTAAAATACATTTTTCAGCACGCACACTGCGAACAAAAAAATCTATATCTTCAGGTCTACTGGGCAGATTTACGATATTCATGTCTTGAAAGCGCGATTTAGGATTTATATATATATATATATATATATATTACATTTATATATAGCATTATTCTAACATAGGTATTTTGACACAAAAATCTGACTTTTCCTGAAATAACATGCCAGGGTTTTCCATATTTCGATTCTACGACTCAAATTGCGGCAAACTACCAAGTTTTGTAAAAATCGCACGAGTAGCTTTTAAAAAATTAGCTCTCAAAATTTAGCTCCTCAGTGTTAATTGAATTTGATATATATATATTTATTAATATCTCTTTTTTATTAAACTTACTGGGTTCTTTCTTTCAGAATTCGAAATTTAGGCTTAATCTAAGAACAAGTCGCAAAGTTTTGATGACTTATTTGTAAAATTTGTATTTTAAAAAGATTTTTGTAAATTTTTCGAAAAATATTTTATATTATAACCTATAAAATTTTTAACATTAAAGTAGATGTCTTTCTAGGCACCCTGCAAAAAATTAGAGTTTTTTATTCAAAAGTTCCTGACATATACGTGAATTTACATTCTGGCACGTTTTTTAAATTTAGCATTTTTTTATAAGGGTGTAGAGACATTAGGTTTTTTGGAAGCAGTAAAGATTGAAAAAGTAGCATTGCCTTCGCCGGGGATCGAACCACAGACCTGTGAATTACCGGCTCAGTGTGCTGACCGGTAATTCAGAGGAAGACGAAGACACCACGAAGACACGCTAAGAATGTAGGAGATATACCTTATATACTCCCCTTTTTAAAGGACGACTAGTGTTTTTAGGGGACTTAGTCGCCAAATCCTGGGTGTGGAAAGTCATCATCCACAACCCTTTTTTAGTTCGGGCGCCACTGTAGAGACATTAGGTATTTTTTTGGAACAAGGGAGATGAAAAATATGCAATGCTATCGCCGGGGATCGAACCACGGACCTCTGAAATACCGTCTCAGTGTACTAACCATTACACCACGAAGGCACACTAAGAACGTGGGAGATATACCTTATAATGTTACAAAAATTGTGAAAAGAACTAATCAGCCCCATGACTCACAGGCTCATAAATCTGCTCTTTACTGTCAGAAAACTATTTGAGAAAGTTATTCACAAACAAATTAGTAGTTTTATTAAAGATCACCAAATCATCACACACTTTGGTTTCTGAACAAGTCATTCCACTACTCAGCAAATTTTCAGAGTAACTGAAACAGTATGTGAAGGTCTGAACAGTAAAACGCTGTGGCATGTTTTTCTATACTTCAAGAAGGCTTTTGACAAGATTTGGCAGCAGATGTCATTCACAAATTTAATGCCCGTAACATCCCAGATGCAATTATTCCTCCGACTTCAAATTATATAGAATATATTATAAGAATCTATCGATTATTTTTAATGCATTTAATTAAAATTTCTTTACAAAACTTCCGCTCAGAAACTCGAGGGCACCCTAGGGAGGACAAAGGAAACTTCTGTCAAGGTAAGATTGTAGAGACCTTAGGTATTTTTTGAAAGCAGGAGACACGAGAAATGAGCAATGCCTTCGCGGGGACTCGAACCACGGACCTCTCGAATACTCGCCGAGCGTGCTGACCGTTACACCACGAAGCCATGCGAAGAAGACGGGAGAAATACCTTATATACTCTCCCTTTTAAAGGACAACTGGTGACTGGGGGCCCCAATCGTCAAATCCTGGGTGTGGAGAGTCATCATCCACAAACCTTTTATTTCGGGCGTCACTGTAGAGACATTAGGTTTTTTGGAAGCAGGAGAGACTGAAAAATTAGCATTGCCTTCGCCGGGGATCGAACCACGGACCTCTGAATTATCGGCTCAGTGTGCTGACCATTACACCACGAAGACACGCTAAGAATGTAGGAGATGTACCTTATAAGGGATAACAACTTCAAATGTGATTTATACACTTTGTTAAAATTATTTTAAAGTATGAACAATGACTTTTTTCCCTCTCGTGCCCAAAAGAAAAAGTCAAAGGAAAATAGGTTGCTATAAATTAAGAAGTTCGCCAAGTGAATTATTCTTGGAGCAAACTGAAAAAAATGCGCCAAGGTAAATTTTTGAATTTCGCCATAAATTTCGCACCAAATTTTACAAAATTTAATTAGACATAATTTGAGTCGTAGAATCAAAAAAGGGAAAAAGAAGAAGAAGACTGATTTTGTGTCAAAATACATACCTTAGAACAATGCTATATATAAATTTAATATATATCCTAAGTCTCGCTTTCGAGAGCTGAAAAACGCAATTAGAATCTCTTCAATTGGCTCGGTAGAACGAAACATATAGATTATAGAACTGTCTTTTTGGGGGGGGCATAGTATACATTAAATATAACATGTTGACTATCACATGGTTATTTCATCTCATTTACAGTTTAAAACATAACTATATAAATACGAAAAAATATAGTTTGAAATGACTTATGAAACTCATTGAATGAATGTTTAGGATAGTTGGATAGTAAAGATCTGGGTAAAAATTAATTTATTATTGTTTTCTTACGTCTTTTGTACTGAGATCATACTTAATCACATTTATATGTTAATTTTATGGGAATTTTTTCTTAATTCGTTGTACTTAACATAACATTTAAGAATAAATGTATGAGTGCAATATTGCATTGGACCCTTCTTTGAAATGTGAAACTTCTGAGATTCTGTTTCTTTATTTGTTTTACGTCAATAACAAGCAGAATTACATTAGCAGGTGAAGGAAAAGACCCAATTCAAGCACATGCAGAAGTATATGTTTGAATACATGAATATATCAATAAAAGTGGAAACCGTTTGCTACGGAATTTCGAACAATTGATTTTTGGTTTTCGGCACCAAATCTGTTAAGTAATCTTGTCAGGACTGAGTGTTCGGTGCATACTCTTGGCAAACATATTCATGAAATACTTTAAGTCCTGATCTTGAACAGGGAGCTGAATGCAGCTATGTTCTGTGGTAGAAAACTGTGGTTAAGTGATGGAAGAACTGCACTTAAGAAGGATTTAAAATCCTCTATTATTAAACCACAATTATATATAGCCACTTCCCAACTCGGGAGGGATACAGAAAATAATGACCGCCACTTGGGTCTAAACTGAACAATCAAATAATTTAAACTAAAATGAAGTAGAAATTAATTCGTCGTTGCTCACAGAGCTATAAACGCGAGGTTGGCCTCTATGCTAAAGGGTGCGTAGCAAGATTTAACTAATACTAACGCACTTAGATTTACTTCAATAAGTAATACCGTAACAGCGCTAAGGCTTAGAATTTAATTACTAGCTAGTCAGGCGAACGTCGAACAGAGTAGCAGTGGTCTGAGACTAAAAACTCTCTCACACCGAGAGGTTCCTTGCTAACCTTTAAATGCAAAACTTGGCTCCACTTCAAATTAGCATAAAGCTGAAACGCGCGCTTATTCTAACGGGAAGTTGAAATAAGAACAGATAGAAAAAGGCAAATTGAAGTAAAACTTTGTTAGTTTAACTAAAACCTTACAATCTGTACTTAAAATACTGCCGAATACGAAAAAGAAATTGCTGCTTCATGCTAATTTGCTAATTTTTGTTCTTTTATAACTGAAATTAAATATTGTTAAGATAATCTTTTCGAATACCGTTCGAGTGTTAAAAACTGAATTATGATTCTGCATTTTGCTTTATTCATACATGATGGTATTTTCCGCCTTTCTTCCCTAATACATTTTATTTTTATTACGGATGTCACATATGCTGTTTTATGTTTAAAATATAAATTATTATCAGTAACACTGAGTTACTGATTTTATTAATTATAATCATGTCCTTCTGCGTGCATGCAATTTTTCTTAGAGGTTTCTTTGTTTATTCATAATTATAATTACTTCTGCAGCAGAATCTCAGGATTTCAATAATTCGGATACTGAAAAAAATGTAATCGAAATAATTAGGCAACTATGCTGTATTGATCAATTATTTAATTTATTTATGAAATTTACGGTGTTGGAAAAATTGACAAAATATTAATTCCGTAATTAGGCAATAATACTTTAACACGCAGCACGTCATTTAATTTTATTTTTATTTTTATTTATTGTTTATTTTATTTATGTATTTATTTATTTACCTTTAAGATTTATAAATTAATCGTATAGATGGGTCTTTTATTAATTACTTAGGTATACAGTGATGAGCGAATTGCTTTAGGCTTATTCTCATGAACCTCATGCACATAAGGCTGATAAGTTTCAAAACATTGCACTAAATGCATCAAGGTGTATTTTAATGAGACATTTATTGCTATGAAATAAATTTGCTCGGTTCATTTTAAGCAAAAATCTAACAATGTAGCTTAGCAGGTTGCACACATCGCGGTCTGATAAAATTTCCAAAGCACGCGCAGTGCCGAATTGGAATCTTAAGACTCTTCTTACTTTATAAGTCCAGAACTCAGCTTCAGAACCGTTAGAAAGATATTTCCTACTTTGACGAATGGACAACTTGGTGGCGCGCTTTGAAAGGCTATGACTTAAACTTTTCTCGCTCGGTTTTCTGGAGAGTCAAGAATTACTTGAATGAGCACGTCTAGCTCGCGTCGCTGGGTTGGCGAATGATTATTATTCTGGAAAACGGACCACCGTATATCATTTTCATATCATTTTCCGATTCCGGAAAGAAAGCAAAGACCGTTTACCTTACGCTTCAGATCGATAGTACCAACTGCTCCCGGGGCGCAACTGTTTGAACTGTTGGATCGGCGCCAAAAGCGGGGCACCCTGGCTGTTGCGCGGCTTTTCTACTCATCTGAACACGACGGAAAAGTTGACTTCGCTTGAGTACGCTTCTCGGCATTTATCGGACATCTCGGCCAGGCTGCCGATAGGAGCCGGTCCAAACCGAAACGACCTTCCCTCCTTCCTGAATCGCATTCCAATTAACAGAGCATAGCATGTTAGAGTTAATTACGACACTCCAAAGTTCACAGTTTTCGCAAGGTATGCTCAAATAAAACGAAGAGAGTAAATTATTTTTACATTTTATTGGTAAAGTGAATTTATTATATGGATGTTTTGCTAACCCTAAGACAAAAAACAAAAGTTTATAACATAACTGCACAATCTATGTAATTATAAGTATTTTAGTAATTATACCAACGTTCTAAATGCTTAAAAAATTTGCTTCTATCAAAGATAAAAAATTAAAGAATATATATTGTTTTTTTTTTTAAACAGACTTCTGTATCTTGTTCGAAGAAAGATATTCTCATTTACAGTATTAAATGAAGAACATTGTGAATGAAGGGACATATACGGCATGAATTAATAAAACTCCACGCAGTTGGAATAAGTGTCATATTTAATTTCATAACGGCCAGATGCAGTATTAACGTAGCATAACGTAACATACATGCAGTATTAACGTAGCGCCTAGGACGCAGAAAGCAGCAAAATTTTAAAATATTAGCTAGAAACAGAATTTAAAAATTTTAAAAAATTTACAAAAGAAGCATTTTTTTAAATCTCGCAGCAATGAAACCTGTTTTATAAGGAAGCTTGATCTGAGAGTTAGGGAAAAACAATTTAAGCAATTAATTTAGCAAAACCAATGAATATGAATGTCAAAAATAAATTACAATTAATGATACAATAAGCTATTTTACTTACAAATTAATAGTTTGAACAGAGATTATTTCATTTGGCTGTTTACTGTACTAAAATATCATCTACAAATAAATTTGTTTCCATAAGTAAACCTGATCGGTGAATTGAAAAAGAAAAGTTAAAAGATGAATTTAGTAAATCCAATAAATTAACGCCTTAAATATTAATAAACTATGCTTGAAAGAGTAATGAAATATTTTGCCTGAAACCTGATAGCATAAACTTAAGAGTTACTAAACTGGGCTGTTTACTACACTAAAATTATTAATGCAAATATGTTCGGTCTATTTAAAATTACTATTTGCTAGAAAATAATATTAGATTTCCCCTTTCAATTATGAAATTTAAAAATAAGTATTTATTTTTAAGATAACATTACAATTGGAAAAAAAGCTTTGGGTTACTTTTTTAATCGTCTGACAGTTTACTTAACATTCATACTTAACATACATAACAGTACTTGCGCCATTACGAGATCTGGAAGTGGTGGCCATTTCATTATGGAAGCACTTAATAGGAGGCCACCGATTCCTTCTACGAAGGGAAAGACAGTAACAACCAAGCATTCTCTCGGATTCGGACTCTGATCCATATATAACTATCGTTAACACTATACAGGCTAGGTGGAAAGTTTTGAGATCTAACAAATTTAATGAAATATTTTGGTATTAAAATTCAAACGTTACGAACAAATCAAATTGAAAATGAACCACTCTAAAAAATTACTCAAATTTCTCAAATTACCTTCATTAAAATAAAGCCTCATTCAGGCGTAGATGCTTTTTTTTTGTTCAAATAAATAATATAATAAATAAATAAATAAAAATCAAACCAATCCACTCTCTAAATACTAACAGCATTACAAACATATTGCAATAATTATAGCAATGCTGCAAAGATTCCTAAAAATTATCAGTTAAAAATTATGTTATATAAATTTGCTTATTAAAACCAAGATAAAGATTTAAGTTGCTAAGAAATGCTTTTATATGTTATTTGAAATAGCTCAGTTTGTTATGTGATAATATGCGGAAGGATGAGATTGAATAACTTAGATACCAGCAAACCCTTAAGGCCTATCTACTTAAGAGCAAATATGCCTTCGTGGAAGAATTTTTTTTAAAGTATCTGCGTCGTATTCACGTTATACAAGGGGAACAGGACCAAAACTACTATGGAACCAACCCTTTTGAGTGGAATTGAACCCAGGTCGAACTACCTGTGCCCAACGCTGTTATAGCTTAGGTGCTGGTGGGCTTATTATGGTAGTTGATTTCTTACCTGACCTCATGGAAGAATTATTTTCTTTCCTAGAATGACAACCTTTTCAGGCAAGTTAAAAGATAAATTCATAATAGCGTATCGCATGGTAATTGAACTATCCAAAAGCTTCAAAAAGACTGTACTAAAGATGCTTTGTATGCCAAAAAATAATTTTAAAAATTAGCAATTTACTGAAAAAAACTTAAACAAGTAGTTTCTTATAATTGCTCTTAATTAAAAAATAAATATGTTTAGCTATTTTTAATATTAAATGCGTTTAATAAAAGCTAAGAATTCCTTAAAGATGACAGTTTGTCATAAGCTATTAAATTTACTGAACAAAGGAAAAGTAAAAATGTACAAAAAGAGATGTACTGAAATTAGAGGAAGATAGCATAAAAACTCTGGATTTCGAAATAAAAACGAAATAGAAACATCATTAAATTAACTTTCGCGGCAACTATCGTTTTAATGTGAGACATAAAAAGAGACGCCGACAATGAAAGGCAAGCAAAAAACTTTCGCTCGAATAATACCAAACAGCAGTTGAAGAAAAGTACTTAAAAACACATTTTTAACTCTCTTGTCCTAAATTAAAAAATCAGATCTCGCCAAAACTTCGCTAATGAAACAACTAGTAACGAATCCACCAGGGCATGTAAAAAAGTTATGCAATTAGAAGAGAATGTTTCGAAAAAAATTCCACGTGAAACAAAGAAATCTGGATAGTCTGGAGTCTGGAATTTTGTCCACTTAGCTATGAGGGACAAAAGAACTCAGAAGTGCAGCAAGTAGTTTGCAGACAAAACAGCTACTTCCTTTTTGAAGGAAATTCTTACAAATAGCAAGCAGTCATATGAAATTCCTTTTCTGGTTTCTCTTTCATTCTCTCTAAAAAATTCCTTGAATTTTTTAACAAATCATACTTTAATGTTATTGTAAAAGCCTTTATTATAATGCAAACAATTGCACTTACCTGTATTTGCTTATTTAACTTACTTAAGAAATTGTAAATGAGAAATTAAACATACCGTATACGAATACGAATGCGTAACGTATACGAATATATTCCCTAAACCAGGTTAAATTACCTGAATATAGCAAAGCACAAGAGGGTTGTCTATTTAAAACGACGACTGTTTTCATGGATGACTTTCTAAGGAAAATTGTCATATATTTAAGTTACACGTGGGGGAAAAACCATGAGAACTATATTTTTTGCATATTTTTTATATTTCTACATATAAGCTATATATTTCGCTATATCTTTCTATATTTAAGCTATATTTTCGATATATGTTCTATATATTTCTCTACATTTTTATAGATATATAATTTACATATTTCTTTATATTTTTCTATATGTGATCTATATATATCTCTATATATAATCTATATATTTCTCTATATTTTTCTATGTATAATCTATATTTTTCTTTAGAATTTATAAAAATGTCATTTTTAATTAAATTGTTAAGTTTAAAGTTTGTGCGTTTCTAACTGTATATTAATTTTTGAACAAGCATTTTTAAAAGTTTAATTAAGCTTACAGACACAGGATATGAAAATTCCAACTCCGAAATTATTTCGGTTTTTAGAATATATCAACTAAATATACATTTTAAAGTATAAAAAAATATTGTATATAACGAGCATGTCCAAAGCTGTCGCTCTTTGGCCTTTCAAATGCATTTTGTATAGTAATAAAGGGTAGTTTCCTTTTTAACCCGGGAGCACACGACCTCATATGAGTAATTTGAGCGCGCACTGGGTTCAAAAGACCCGATTAGTGTTTATTGAAGAAAAAAAATTGTGAATCTTCCGGAAAAGTGTTTTAGCTATGCATATAATAAATTTTATGACCAAACTTAAAAAATGTGCTCAATATATTTTTATTTTCTCCAAATGCCTTTATGAAATAAAATTTCTTAAAGGAATAGAAAATGGTATTATATATTAACATAAAAAAAGAGTATACCTTTAATCTGTATCTGTTCTTTATTTTCTTTATTAGCACTATAGACCCAGATAAAAAAATATAACAATAATTTTTAGCAGTAAATTGAAAAATGTGTTGTCGTGTATTCCAAATACAAATATCTATCACATTCTGCGCAGCGCGTTTTCGTTTTTCTGCGCTTATTCGCTGGGAAAGCACTGCATCTTTTTTTTCCCGATATTTTTTTTCCAATAAAGCAATTTATGTCATTCTCACTCTCGTTTTCAGAATCTATATAAGTTTCTGAATCAATATCACATAAACTAAAAATTCACGATCACTTCCATCCTCATTTTCTTCAATACATTCTTTTCCAGTTGATACATACAATAACTTTTACAACACTTTTTCCTTGTAAGATAAATTAAGCGACATGTTTCCTTCTTTCTATACTATAAAAAATCAACTACTTAATAGTAATACGAATAGGTATGTTGGGTCTAAAATATCCAATCCGACTAAAATCAAAACTCCGAATCAACGTCCTAGCGGAAAAAACTTCGGAAACATTAAAGAGGTCTACCTCAGAAATGACTACACTGGACCTCAACAACTTGCGTGAATTAGGCGTTTGAGAAAGGTTTGTTTAATCGCGCGGGTCCTCTGAATCCAACGCGCAAACTTGCGGGTTAAAATATGATCAGAAATTAAATATTTTAAACTACCCTTTAACAATAAATAATTATAAACATTTTTCATTGAAGAAAATAAAAATTAACTAATGATTCAGTTCTTATTTAACGAATTAGGCAATTAAATCTTTCAAGGCTAAGTGGACGACTGATGATCACAAATGGCACGAAAAGAACTCCTTCTTTCAGGTAATACCATAGGAAGTAGTCCGGAGTTGTCAAATGTAGAAACAGGATGCCTAAGTCAAGTACCCAAAGCTAAAAATCAGACGATTTAGAAATGTCTTTCAGTTCCGTCTTGTTGGACTAAATCTTATATTCACCAAGGATCTTGTCTACAGCTCTGGCCGTCTGTATCATTTGACCGGAATATATCTACTAAGTATCTACAAGTATCACAGCGCCTGTGTCCTGAAGGCTTCCACAGCAGTAATCCAAGGCTGCCTGACAGTCCAAAGAATACTAGTAGCTTGATTTCCAAATTTTTATGAATTCAAGGTTTGTTGTTGTGTGACGTCACTAATTCCTACTCTGCTCAAAAGCAGCTACTCCCTTTGTGTCTTCCTTTGTCATACTTCTGTAAGTAAGTAGCATCATAGTTGCAAAGAGTCTACTGACCTTTAAGGTGAAAGTAGGTATGTCACATATGTCCACATACATTCTACCAGCTTAAATTGGTGGCTATAATATAGGACACCATATATTTTTTCAAAAACAGTGAGGTTTGTTTTTTAGGTTACAGGTTATTCTTCGCACGAACACAATATTTATTTATGTTATTAAAACGTCTACAGTAGCTTTCTTTACATTTTAATTTATTCCCATTAAAATCAGTCGGCAATTGTAATCTGGAAGGGAAGAAACTTGAAAATCGGAATGAAACGCTTGATTATCTATTTGGGAAAGGAATGCTCAGTAAAAATAAAAAAATTTCAAATTTTCATGATGCAGAAGAAACATATTCACCTAATACAGAGAAACAATAGCAAGAATTATTTAGTTCTTATAATCGCATAAATCAAAAACTATTAAATTATATTAATCGTTTCTTTTATGGCAAACTCATTTGCTGCTTTTAAAATTAAACGGCAATTTATGAGGATCTTAGGAGTCTAGATATTGCTCTTGAATACACCTAAATTCTATCATGGAGTTCCTACTGATATGGAGCTTGGAGATTCCAACTATATAAAATACTATTGAATTATTAGAGACCTTATCTAATGTATTTTATAAAAAAAAAATAATGTTATATATACTGTGTTGAATGGTTAGTTTATCTTTCTGGAATTCATTTTACGTTTTCTTCACAAAGCAACCACACAAGCAGTTTAAAGAAAGGAACTCGTAATCGCAGAAAAAGAAAGAAAAGAAAACTCAGAACAGGAAGCTATTAAAAAAGATCATACCCGTTTATTACACAACAAAAATAGCGTAATGGTGATTCCGAGAAAAGTGCCATTTCTCCCCCTTGATGTATGATTCTGAAGAGAAAAAAGAAGAAAACAGCAAATCAAAAATGGGTTCAGTCGCGTAAGCATCGGCAAGTGAAGCCACGTTCGATTACAGAGCAAATACAGGAATTCGATTAAAGTGCGTCTCGGTTTGGGGAAACATTAGTGTCTAGGTGAGAAACGGCGATCAAATAAATTTCCGTTTCCTTTTTCCCGCAAGACTTTACCCCTCCATATTTGACGTCGATAGATATATGACGCTGCCTACGATTACGTGGCGGCAAATTATTTGCAAATGGAACACTGCCGTTTCCATTTCTGGATGTCTTAAACAGAATGGTTACATGTTTGTGGACACTTTTCCTATCCCGTTAATGGCAAGTAAACGGAAATTAACGACGCTTCACTTGAAATCACTCCCGATAAATATATGAAGATAAATGAGCTGCAGTCCTCGCTGATCAACACCATCGACTTGCAAAATGTGATAGACATCGATCCATAAATAAAAAAAAATTATTTTCTTGAGAAATACGTCGGTGTCCTGAATGACGAAAAGCTATTACAATTGTACGACAAAAATCAGCAAATGCAGTCTATGAAATTCTATGAAATCTAAGCTTAACTTCAGATACGTGCCAAACTGTCTAAGACGAAAATCCATAAATTTCAATTAACTGATACATGAGGAATTACAACTACAATTTATACCAACTTTTTGCATCCTAGCATGGGCAATTCTTCAGATGAAAAAAAAAGAACTCCGGTTTTACAGCAGTTACATTAGGAATACTTCAACTGATTCATAAATGAAAAGAAACTAGACTGAACTCTTTTCATTATGACCATCTCCGTTTTGGAACGATTATTTCTTCTGCGGTGGGGATCGCTTTAAATGGATGGTGTTAACTACAAACGTTAATTATTGCTCTCATACATACTGCACATTTTCCAATGTGGTTGATTTGGAATTATGGCTGACAAAAAGAGCTTATTGTATTATTTTGAGAAATGCTTTTGTTTTTAATAATGGAAGATGAATCGCTACACACGATTTTTTATTTGGAACAATACAGAAACTGATTAGTAGCTATAAGGATTCCTTATTCTGGCTTGTATATCTGCAATAATCATTTGAAGATTGTAATGAAACTGTGAATCCCGGTAATGAACATAAGCTTATTAGGAAATTTTAAGTCTGTGAATTTATTTCTGTTTAATGACGTCAGTCCCAGCAACCGAAGCAACCGAACATCATGTATTAGACAAAGCCATGCGACACGTCTAAATCTTCATTTTAGGCAACCGTGGCCTTCAGTAGCATTTTAATTATGTTAAATGAAGAAGGCGTGAAAATACAAAAAAAAAAAAGAATAAATTTTGTGTTAAACTTTGAAAAAGCGATAAGGAAAAGCTTGAAATGCACAGCTTATTTCAAAGATGGACCCACAAATTCGGTACCATACTAGTCATTGACAAATCGTATCCTGGCAAACTATTCTTGCGTTAATGGATGTAGACTTTGCAAACCCATAGGAAGAAAATGAAGTGTGACTGCTTTGCGAACGCCCTGCAAAATCATTTGAGTGCAACCCACAGATATGAAAGGGATAGATTTGTTGAAGAATATGTGGTTTGGGGCTTAGGCAACTCCCCTGCCATATGTTTTCTAGTGCTATGAAGTAATTCTAGAATGGCATTCATATTGTGTGAAATTATCATGTGAGTGCTGGAAATTCTCACCATGTAAAAGACTGTCAGTTGCGCGACCAGAAATTTTGTTCAGATGAGGCAGGGAAAAGCTCTGTTCTCTCAGTCAGACGGAATAGCACAAAAGAGTCTGCTTCAGTTTTGATTCACTCATAAAACGTTGTAAACAAGGAATTCTACGTATAGGACTGTGTTTTAGAAAAACGCCCTTAGAATAGTAGTAGTGTCAGTACAATAATAGTTAGTTCTCAATTGTATTACTGTTTTTACATAGGCATGTACTTATTCAGTTATAGTTTATATTTTAACCTACGTAATATTCGCTTATTTCATTTTCTATTCATTAAAATGTTTCCTTGGGAAATCATATAATATTCAGTATCATAGTAATGATATTTTGGTGATTCCATAAAACGTAGAAATAGCTTAACTCGAGTTTTAGATTTTTTTTTACTTTTGATAGTTATCTGCAAACACAGATTAGTGACTTATATCCGACGAGACGGTTTACTGCATGAGAGTTATAAATTTGTTTTAACAAGAAATAAAAAAGGCAGTTCATTTGTTTATTTGTAAGCTAAGCATGTCTTGGGACAGCTGATAATACGAAATTTCTGATATATATTTATTGAAAAATAAATATTTAGTAAACTATTGCTCTGTTTCGTAAATAAAATCGTAATACGTAAACACTTTAAAGCAACGGAACTTCTAACTTGCGCCACGCAACTGCTTTCAGGTGCCCAACAGATGTATAACTTGCCGTTCTTGCATTGTTTGGTTTTTTTCACTAATACTATCAGAAACTAGAATTAATACATTAATAGCTAAATAATTTATATTGGAAAGGGGGTAAAATATAATCTAAATTTTATGATTACAGCAACTAAAAAGCAAAATCATGAACTAAATTTTTTAGTTTCTATACTTTTAGAAAGTCAACCATAAGAAGCTAATTTAATAAAAGTATGATTTAGACTTTTCTTTAATAAAATCAGTGACAAGAAGATTTCATATGTTTCATATTAAATGAAGAGGAAAAATAATGAAGGTTTATTATATAATTCCCATCTACTGTATAATGACAGCTTTGAAGATTCCTTGTAACAGCGCTTACAGTAAGGAAAACTATCACTTATAAACATCTATGCAATCACTACTAAAACTCAGTGGTACAGTTACAGTTACAACTGCATGGCCATTTCCCACGTTATTATAATGACATATTCAGTGTCGCGATCTAGTCATTATAAACCTTTCACTGTGGCAGCCTTGTTTGGACCAAATGTTTACTAAATCCTGCCTATATGGACCCAAAACAATCTTGTTTGTAGATCCAAAACAATTTTGTTTGTCCGAAGCACAGCCTCTGTCGCATTACAACACTTACTGTGGGTCAAAGTCAGAACTGCTGTGCATTGCTTCGCTTTTTTGATAATATTAAAAGACTAATTTCCTGCATTCATTTAGATTTGAATTGCATTAATATTCACATAAATATTTATTTAGAGATACAAGAAATGACGGCGAACTTTAGCATTAATAAAAGGTAAATTCAGAAACAACCTTCGCATAGATGTTGATTGGGAAGGTCAGCGCTTTTGTAGAAACACAGTAGCATCCACTCTTCAGAAGTAAAAATAATAGAAACGGGGAATAATCCTTACTCTGTACTTAGTTCAGTCAAAGAAAAGTAATGCAAAGTCTGAACTTCTAACTAATATGGTATGGCACAATGCTATTCTATGGCAAAGAGGGAGAGCTCCGTGAGTTTAAGAAAGCGTTAGTCGGAACGTTAGTGGAAAACGGTGGGGACCGGATATTGTAACATAGCAAACATAAAATAAATATGGGGAGTAAAGAGTAGCCATTCTTTGTAAAATGAAACATGAGATGTGAGCCATTTATCTACTTAAAAAACATGCTGAAGCTTACGTCATATCGAATTCATGTTTACTAAATCCTGTACATATATTTCATTTATTCATTCATCCTGAAAGTAACATCGCATAAGAAATTAAAAAGACGCTGGATATTTTTTGAACTTCTCTTTTCTTTGGTTTACCTGTTTCTTCATCAAAATGACCTAAATATGAAACTTCGTTTTTTGTCCCTCTATAGTCCTAGCAACCAGACCACAAAAGCCCTTACTACACCTTAACTGCTGTAATAATCTGCGGTGGACCAATTAACAACAATTGCCTCTCAGCTATTTCCTAACCAACGGCATTTGCCTAATCCTTCTCGAAAGAGAGCTGCTCTAAATCCATTAAGCTTGCACACGGTGGGAAAAAATGTCTTCCCACCATTAAGGATTTGCATGGAGGTTTATTCTTTCGCCATCATCCACCGGAATTACGCGACCCGAATTCGATTAGCCGGACTTAGGTCCTGGACGTTTTTCGTTTACGCGGGTTATAAATTTACACAACTGCGTCACTAAAAGTGTTGTTGTATTCTGCATGAACGCTATTACTGTTTGGTAATGCGCCATTATCGTGGGAAAGGATGCTTTTCATGGAATCCAATTGGATTAGATAATGCATACTTTATCAAAGTAATATAACATAAAAAAAGTAATTCGAAAGACAGGAGAGAGCAGACAACTTAGGCAATTTTTATAGCAAGGAAATTTTCTTCAAGATGTATCTCAGAAAGCTTTGTTCAAGATGCGTATGCAGCTGCTCATAATTTGTTACTCAAGAAATTCTTATCTCTTGTGTATTTCGTCTCATTTTTGTTAGTTAATTTTACTCCTGGAACTTCTTATTCAGTTGTTCTAATATTGATTACTGGCAAACTCTTTTGAAAAAGCTAATAAATACGGTTTTCAAGTAATTTTGCTTTCATCAAATAAATATTTTAGCATGCCAAAATCAACCTTTATATAAATATTTAGTATGAATATTTCATACAGCATACTTTATGCAAAAGCTGAAAAGTATATGGTGAGTCTTGTTAACCAAAAACGTATGTTGAAGATGTCTTAAGCTAACTCAGTTGTTTAGAATTTATCAGAAGGATTTTTTAGCTTCAGGATGGTTAGTAAAATCTCTTAGTGAATGGCTTTATTCTCATAAGACACAATAGCATGTTAATTAACTTTTCCCCACTAGGATGTGATCTTTCCCTTCTTCCTCTCACAAACAATAAAGTTTTTTTTACCTTCAAAACTCAACAGTAAAATTAAAACAATGTTCTAGCTTTCACATTATTTCCCTATATAAATTTATTTTAATGAATTTGTATAATACCTGAATTTAAATTATTGTCCTTAGTTTACAATCTCGCTCCGATTTTTACTTTATTTAGGTTTAGTTAACACTATTCTAAATTCCTCTTACGATTCCCCTAGTTTCTAAATTGAAGATAAACTATTCCGTTATTAACATAAATTATTTTTTCTCTGATACCATATTATTTAAAATTTTGCTATAACTGTTTCCTAAATTCTATGATACTTAAAAAGATTTTTTGCTTAATTTTGAAAGCGTCTACACCAAAAATAATCTTAACCACTATAAATTTTATTAGAACACTAATTAATCTTTTAAAGCTAGAATATAGTCAGTTTACATTTCTAATCTATGCGTATTGACAGTCTTGTCAATCAGAACAACCTTTATTTGTTATTCTCGGGTAGAATATCTTTACTCATTTTCTTTATACTATAAAACGAGAATTAGATAGTTATTGTTATTCTAACATAAATTATGAATTAGGTTCCTTACGTATCTTCTTTTTAACATGAAAACGAATTAGTTCCAATATTTAGGTAATTTAGAAATTGAATTAGATATTGTCTTCTTTCTAATACAAAACAGGAGTTAAATCTTTCCTCTTTTTTACAACATAAAATATGAGTTAGATCTTTACTTACCGTACAGAAAGTATACGCATATGGGGATTCGAAAATAGTAAATATCCTCTTGTTAAAAAATCATACATATTTTTTTTTTAAGTAAAGTAATAATAATAACAATTTCAATACATAAAATTTGCTTCTGAAACTTTGTACATGTGTCTCTTCAGTTCAAAACCCGTGTTATAACAAACAGGTAGTTTTTCATTACACAAAACTCATATGAATGGTAAAAATGTTTGTAGAATTTATGATAGACAGCAGTTAACACATGACGTAATCTCAATGAATGAATATAACACAGGACGACTAAGGCAAGTGTACATAACTGTAAAATTGCATCTTTACATGTGTTCAAATCCTTCACAAACTGATAAGATGATTACGTACGGAGACAGTTTAGTCGAATAAATTTTAAAATGCACAATATAGTATACTTTTCTGCCAGAGTTTTCTTATTTTCTGATTAAATATTTCCTTTTACTTTCATTTTTTTGTTTTGTTTCGTTAAAATAATAATATATAATTTATAGAGCCAGACATATCTTTTCATTTTAAGAGATGAGCATTTAGAATGACAGATGAGTGTTGATGGAGGAATTGAAAAATAGGGAAGAGGAATATTTGATGAATTAAAATAAATCAAAATGAAAATTAAAAGTTAAAAGCGATATTTTATGAAAATTAAATGCTAAAATGAGTTTTAGGGCTTAACTAAAATTAGTCAAGTATTTTTATTTAATTTATTTGTAATAATTATTTATAATAATCAGAACGATCGTAACTACTAAATATAGAAGCGTCAGTAGTTAATATTTGCAATTAAGATCACACTTTGTTTAGTTTTTCAAAAATAGCTTAATAAGTAAGTTTTAAACAACACAGTCCCATTTAAATACAATTTAGCTTTCTAGCTTTGGAAATGTTCTGTTATTTCCAAAAACCTATCCCCACAAAACAGCTTAGAGCGAAAACAAACATAAAAATAATATTCCTCGCATTCTTCCTTCAGACAACTACACGTCACATCTCTTCTTACAGCAGCAAAGCAAAGCCCTGAGGACATGCTTATGGTGACGAGTCGACAGCTTTCGTTTTCTACATTATTTGGGCAGCAAAAAGCTCTCGACAGTTGACTGGAGCAGAGCGGAGCGGATGAATATAAACGTGTCAGAAGCTTCATGCGCCGTGTCTTATCAGCTGACGAATCACTTCGTTGTTGGCCAAACGCATTCAAATGTCTCCGAAACCGTACAGAAACGTTATTAAATTTTCGAAAATGTGGGCTTCCCTGGCAGTCCCTTATCTTAATCGTCGGGCCAGGCTTACGGAACAAAACTATAACAGGCTTACGACGGAGACTCGAATCGCCCGTCAGCGGTTTCTTATCACACGAGCCATCGCAAATGCGCTGCTGGATCCGAATGCGCAGCTTTTAAATGGATTATGGCCTTCGTTTTTTGAACCGTTATGCATTCTGTAGTATTATTATTTTGTTATCGCATTTTTTTATCCATTTAGACTTCATAATCTTTTGGATTTATACGATCACGCGTAAGAAGCACGTAGTTGTTCAACCCTGATTCAAATAAAACGAAACGTTTTTACGCTAATGAAATCGTTCGATTTTTTTATTTTTTATTTGCTATAGATATATATTTAGAAGTAAGTAAAATAATCAAGGAATTAATAAATTATTTTAAAACTTAATAAATGAAAACATATTTTAAAACGATGTGCCATTTACCACTTGCAGGCCGATTGCGTGGATAGATATTAAGAAGTCTTAAATGCGCAGTCAGTCGGCTGCAAGATTTCTTCCATTAAGTTAAAAATTATTTGTATTCGAAACACATTTGCGAAATATATGGGATTAGTGTACGGGTATACAGCAGGGTTATAGCGTGGCTCTCGTAGGTAAATGGTACTGCTCTTATGTAAATAAAATATATGTATGAAATACGGTAAATTAAAACTACTTTTTGTCTAAATGAAAGTAATTAATTTATTTTGCATCTCTTTTTACAAAGTTATCAAGAGGTTACGTTCCATTCGAAACCTGTTTCTCTACTTTTAAAATGATGCAGATATGGACTTCTGGCCTTTGGAAAATTTATTTGCGGCTCTCGAAATTTATTGAATTCCAAAATGCGGCTTTTACTGGCATGAAGTTTGGCCACCTCTTAAATAGAGTAATCCAAAATACTGCGTTCTCAGTTCGGCTACTGATTTCCTTGTTTTAATTAAAACCCATCTGCATTCAGAAAACACATACCAAACTGTTTCCGTAATTGTATGTAACTTATTCCCCCATCCGTTTATTCTATGTTCTAGTTATTATAGTGCAACAGGTCCAAAAACAGCACACATTGTAAAAAACAACTGTCATAAGCGTAACAATAGAGAGGGAGTTACAATGATGTTGAACACTGTTTCCCCTTATAGCACTAATGAATGAATTAATATGAATTGATAAACAATCAAGTGTTCATAAAATATATCAATAGCATAATGTTTATAATTTTATGTTTAGTTTCTATGGAAAAAAATATATGGATAGTATACTGAGAAGTTGACCTGGAGTTACGTATTTCATAAATCTCAAACCAAACATAGGTATCGATAATATAAATTTTTAGAGACGTCACGTCAGATTAACACTATATTGGACTGGACATCTATGCATGGAAAATCCGCACATTGCCCATTAGTTTTTTAAAAGCTACGTACCGCGTGGAAAAAAAATAAGAGAGAGAGAGAGACAGTTCTATATCTCTCGTTCTACTGGGCCGACTGATGAAATTCAAATTGCGTTTTTCATGTTTCGAAAGCTCGAATTAGGATATGTATTAGATTTATATATGGCCAAGTTTTATAAAAATCACACGGTAGTTTTTTTTTTAACTTAGCTCCGCAATGCTAATTGAATTTGGTATATATTTATTATTATATCTTTTTTTATTAAACTTATTAGATTCTACTTTTCGTATTTCAAAATTTAGGCTGTAGAGACATTATGCTTTTAGAAGCAGGAGTCGTGAAAAATGAGGAATGCCTTCGCCGGGAGCAATGACCTCTCGGTTACGCGTCGAGCGTGCTGACCACTAACACCACGAAGGCATGCGAAGAAGGGAGAAATACCTTATATAATCCCCCTTTTAAAGGGCGACTGGGGTTTTGGGGGACACAATCTCCAAATCCCGATGATGGAGAATCACCATCCGCCAAATTTTTAGTTCGGGCGCCAGTGTAGAGACATTAGGTTATTTCAAAGCTGGAGACATGAAAAACGAGCAACACCTTCGCCGGTAATCGAGCCACGGACCTCTCGGTTACGCTTGGAGCGCGCTGACCGCTACACCACGAAGGCATGCGAAAAAGGTGGGAGAAATACCTTATAAGGTTCATTCCAAATAAATTTACCCATTTTTATGATTTGTTTTTAAAATTTGTATTTTTAAATAATTTTTATGAATTTTTCAAAATTCATATTTTGAATTTTAACCTATAAAAGTTTTGACATCATCTTAAAGTAGATGTATTTTTAAGCACACCTGCAAAAAACTATAGCTTTTTATTCAAAATTTCCTAAGATATACTTGAATTTACATATTGTCGCGTTCGGAAATTTGGCGTATTTATTATAAGCGATAATAACAAAAATTTGATTTACCCAGTCTGTCAAAATTATTTAAAAGTATGAACGATGACTTTTTCCCGGTTGTCTGCAATGAAAAAAAAAGGGGGGGGAATATGTTGCTATAAGTTAAGAAGTTCGCTAAGTGAATTATTTTTGGCGCAAACTGAAAAAAATCTGCAAAAATAAATTTTTAAATTTCTCTCCAAAAATTACAAAATTTAATATTTAAGTATAATTTGAGTCGTATAATCGAAATATGGACAAACACTGGCATGTTATTTCAGAAAAGGTCCAATTTAGTGTCAAAGTACCTACGTTAGGGCAATACTATATATAAATCTAATATATATCCTAAGTCGCGCTTTAGAAAGATTAAAAACGCAGTTTGAATTTCTTCAATCGGCCCAGTAGAACGGGAGATATAGAACTGTCCTTTTCTTTTTCTCCCCTCAGTGTACATTCATATTTGCTTGAAATAAATAAAAAGCATTGCTTTTCTTTAGTACAAGTAAATTATTCCTTTTATGCCTCTTTCTTTTCTGAGAACATTTTCATATCATCCCCTCTCCGAGGAGACCATCTCTGAAAGTGACAATATTTCTGAAAACCGTGCAGGAATTTGTACTGAATATCATCTGTTTAAGAGATCCATTTCTACAACAGACCGTAATCATCTGCAAACGCATATGGCCATCTCAGAAGGGCTAATTGTGTTTAATTATGACTCCATGTTAATAGTTTAATATTAAAAATGCTACCTGAAGTTTGAAATAAAATTATTGTATCTACCGAAAAGGCAGTACGTTCGACGTGAAATAACTACAATGACTTCGGTAAGAACACAGATTAGGTTAGGTTAGTTTAGACAATAAGTTGTGGTAAAGAAAGTTGAAGATTATCTTGCCAAGGAACGGATACCAACATCCGATTCATTACTTTAAAGAAAACTAAAACATATTTAGGTTACATATAAAGTAAACCACTAGTGGGCCAAATTGTATGTTATTTTTGTAAACGGAGTATGTGAGTAAGAATAAATTGTTAAGTTTTCATTAGTAAAATAAATTTTCATTGACTATTTCAGAAACATAATGCGTAAAAAAATATCAAACGCAAGCCTTTTTTGGCGAATTAATAGGGTTTGAAATGCAATTCTGGTTAAATATACCTTAAGTACATTTTTAGTATTAACAGTTAAAATTGGAAACAGAAAAGTATGTAAAAATGAAAAATCGTCGCCATTTAATGAAATTCCGTTAAAGTTTTCAAAACTTTTTCAGCTATCCGTTTTGGTTCAATTTCGAATTTTTCATAGTAAAATAACAAAGGAATCAACAGAGATACCAATAAAATAAATACTATGAGCACGTAATAATAAAAGCGACAACATAAATAATCACAAGGAATACTGATTTTTGCTTATTTTTCTTTGCCGAATCTCCTTAAAAATGTTATTCAAGAAAAATTATTTTCCTTTATAAGTAATCTAAAAAGGGATTTTAGATACCCATATTTGGATGCCCTATCAGATAAATATTTTACGAAAGGATGAAGAAAACGAAAATTTTCTCTGGCTATTTTAAATGTTTTTATAAATGGACTATGTTCGATTTCCATTCATTAGCTATTTAAATTAAATTTTAATAAATTGCAGAATATAAAATTATGTACGGTCTTCAAAACTAAAACAGAATGTTTTCCTTGAAGACAAGAATTTCTTAGGAGGCAATATTTTTCCAGGTTTTCTTTAACAGGTGGAGCTTGTGATTTATAGTTACGCAGAAAGCGATAAAATGGTCGTTTAATTTTTATGCGCGATATCATTTAAAAACACATTTAAATTCTTTAAATATTTGCTCTATCTTTAACTTCCAAGACGACAAATATACCAAAGATTATTAAAGGAAAAATCAATATTTATTTACGCGATATCATTAAGAATTTCCATCGGCTGTCCTTTCAACTTGAACTGAATGTTTCAATAGATAATCGATTATCTGAATATTATATATTTGCTTTATTCATATATATCTGCGCAAGAAAAATTGTAGTTTTATAAATTTCCCCATTAATTGTACGTAAAGCATAAAATCAAATTGCTTTTTATCTATTAACATTAATAATAAAAAATGCACTTAGATTGCCTTTTGTTAAAGGTTGTTAAAAAAAGGAAATTATAATCATCTAATTATTCCCTAAATAATCACGACTTCAATAGCGTACACGATACTGTTAGTTTTACAGTAAAGGATCACAAAGGAAAGTTAATCAAAAGATTGTAATCTCTTGAATGTAAATGGAAGAAGCTCGACGGCGAGAAAGATTTGTGTAAAAGAGGCAACAATCATTTGAAAACAGAAAGAACTGGTCAGTACAAATTTGACGCACGCCCGCGTACGTGACCAAAGGTCAGTGTTGGTGTTCGTCGTCATGGAGACGGATAAGAGAGCACGATTACTCTGGTTATGTGCGACGAGATAAGATAATGGAGCAATTGCGACCAATCGAGTCCCCTTAATAACTTACTCCCAGCACTCTTCCATCAGAGCTGCGCGCCTGACTCAAGTCATTTTAAATTCTGTTCCTTCTCTGCTGAATCCGTTTCCATCTAAAAGAGAACCGGGACGCGATTTCTGAGCCGACCTATTTTCGTCGATTCTTATCCTAAGTTGAATTTTGTGACATGAATTTGAAGCAAACTGCCAGAAACTGAATAAGACATCGATGCTTGCCATTTTTATTCACATTCAGAATTAATGACTCAATGATTCAATCTGTCTACCAAATCTCTATTATTAAATATTGAAGAATTTACGTGTATGTATGAATGCTCCTCACATTATTAAAAGATGGCAGCACCGAAAGTCACCGAATTTTGAACACACTTAACCTTCTTCACGGACATCCTCACCTTGAAGCTCGAATTTTGAATTTCGAATTTTCTTTTATCTTTTTATATTTTATGCAAAATTATTACAGTTTAGATTTACGAATTCGGGGATTTAAAGGTAATGTTCAATTAAGCGTAAATTACTTGTATTTAAACTAAATGTGGTTATTTATTTTTATCATTCAGCTAACCGAAAGTTATTTAGATTTCAAATTTAATAAAAAGTCTCAGGGATTTAAAGAAGTGTGTTGTCACTTCGCAAAGAATAATATATTAGTTTCTTAACCTTTTGTACTCCAGGCTTTTCTCGTTCAAGGGAACTGGCAACTTGAGATGATTTTCGGCTATATTATAGAAGCATTTTACAGGAATTTTAAAATCATTTTATACTCAAACAAACGTATACAAATACCAAACTTCACCGGTTTATTCGGCACCACAGCAGTGCCACTCGAGGGGACACTTAGATCGACCGGGCGACGTAGCAGCGCCGCGTGAGTGCAAAGGATTAAATTTAATGAACAAATTCAGCGATTTTGAAGAAATATATTGCCATTGCCCAAAATAAAATATTTGATCTCTGACGCACCATCGTACTGTCCTTCAGCAAAGCGTAAGATACTTAATTTTCCTTTCAAATTTAATTTGTCTTCTACTGATTAGCAAACCAAGCGATTTAAAAGCAATAAATACAAGCCTTCCTTAATTACCAGCTGGGCCGAAAACATAACACCAGCTAGATTCGTTAAAGCCATTATATATTTTTCATTTTTTATAATAAATATTTTACACAGCCGGCTGTTCAAGCTTTTAGTGACAAAAATAAATAAAAATAGGAAAATACCTTCTTTAGCTAACAATGAAATGTATACGATTTTTTAACATTTATAAATAGGGAGTCAAATTCGCCCCAAAGTCATCTCAGTAAAATATCTTTTGCAAATGGCCTTGATTAACTGCAGCTAGCTCAAGAAAACCTGTTAGGTTTGAAAAAAAGGTAACACTAGTGTAACAATTCACAGATAGGTATTGAGGTTTAATTGATTTCAGGTTTATAAAAACCAATAAATTAATGATGTTCAGCAAATTATGATTATTATCCATCGCACAGATAACCTAAATTATTAGTGATCACTATCACTACATGCCATGAGTTAACAAAAGCAGAAGAGTTAATTAAATATATCTTACATTTAATACTCTCTAATTTTATAAAAAATACAAATTCAAGGTGTTTTATATAATACACTTGCAGTAGTTCTAGTATTAATTTTAGTTCCTTCATAAAACTATACAATTACCGATTTTGAACACACCCAATTACATTGTGCTACATATTATTTCATTTATCGGCAACATTAAAGCATGTATAAGTAACGAATAATTGCGATAAAATACCAAAACCGATGAGTTATAGAGAAATAACGAACACTGGCGGAGAGAAACATGGAGAAGACTTCTGGAAATATAACGAGGAGACAGTTAAATATGAGATGCAATAAATCTGTAGCAACAAATGCTTAGTTGTTCTTTTGCTTTTTGGGTTACGAATCAAAAGGCATTCGCATGAGATATCTATCCATACAGGCAATCAGTTTTACCATTTAGTGTCTGCTTCATTCTGCACAAAAGTATTAGTAATTAGTAGTAAGCTACTTAATAAAAATCTTGGAAAATTGCTAATAAATAATTAGATGATCGGTCTTTACGAACAATACTTTTCTTCAGATATTCTTAAGACAACTCTGAGAAAAAATTCTATAAACAAGGAAATTTTCTCTTTTCGTACCTCTACATCTTTATCTAGAAAATTATATAAAAAACAGAAGAGGAGCGAAAAAAGAATGTTAAGTATTATAAGTCTATATGAATACGTTTCAAGCGCTACAACAGCGAAGTGCAAAGAAGATAATTTCCAGGGCAGATAGCTAGTTGAAAACGAATAATTTAAATAATGCAAAGAAGATAATAAATAATACAAAGAACAGAATTTTCATTTCCATACATTAAGACGATGACGCTATGAATTTCGTTTGAGTGTTGGAAGGATCATCTGAGATGAGAAGTGAGAGTCCAGTTTTCAAAATGTTTGCCTACCTGGGTAATAAATTATACTCTTTTCGTTCTCGTAATCCGTGCCCGGGATCGAG
>KK115456.1:186090-286076 GCA_000611955.2 Stegodyphus mimosarum
TATAAATATTAAATTTTCCATAAATTTTATAAATATAGGAAAAAGAAGAAAATAGTATAAAATAAGAAGAAATACTTGCTGATTGAAGGAAAACATTTTGCCCTCGTTTTACTAGAAACCACAGCAATGAAGAAATACATGATAAAAAAAGAAATTGCAACCATAGATTGTTTTTATCGGCCAATTAAGAATTTACAGCAAAATTTACCTAACCTTGTATACCGTAGCCTATAAAAAACAGATACATGTTCACTTCGTATTACTAAAAACCTTAATGATTAATCATAATCTGTAAATCGTCAAGTTATGTTAGTAAAAGATTAGAAACAACAGTAAAACTTTAAATGCTAAACCGGAGAATAATAAGATTAAAACTGCTGTAAAGATATTAAGAACAATTCATTTATAGACCAGTAAATTACTGATTCCTTTTCCTGAAAATTCTGGTTCTAGTTGTCATTTAAATGGCTATTTTAAACTTATTATGTTGCTTCCTACCATTTCAAAAATGTATATGCTTATTACTACACATGCATACATACATTCACACATAGACCATGGAAATGGAATTTGTGGTGATACTGTGACTAGATAGAGGAATCACAAGTAAAACTGAAATACAAAAATTGCCATGAAAACGAAACATAAAGTACTTACGCGAGAGGCGCTGGAGAGGGAAATAATAGCAATCTAAGCAAGAAAATTAAAGCTAAACCTACTTCACGAGATAAAAAGTTGAAGTTTACAGCGAAGAAAGTCTTTTTCTTTCATATTTAGATTATGAAACATAGAAAATGAAGCTAATTTATTCCGCGAGAAACATCAGAATGTATTTGCATACTTTAAAACCTAAGATCTATGTTTAAACTTATAATACTTTATAGAATTCAGAATATTAATACATTAATTTTAAATAAGCAAGCTGCAAAATGAAGCATATGTTTATAATGCAGAGGTCTTGAAACAAATGCCTGGATTTCCCAACCTCATCGCATAATGAAATCTTAAACTTAACGAAAATAATTCTTGTCTTGAATTTGAGTTAAGGAATGTTAACTTTTAGAAAGCGTCCGTTTACTGAATAGCTAACTGAGCATGCAGGCTAAGTTAGGTAACCTCCAACTCAAGGAAAGGACAAGGCAGCCCAGTGTAGTGTCTTCGACGGAATCCAGATCTTACAACTCTAGATTTCTCTTTTTAGGGAAATTTTGAGTATATTGCTTACATAGAGAACCATTATCGATATCGGCCACCTAAAATGTCGAAAAATAGCTGCATTTGAAATCTAACTCCGGAGACGGTTAAAAAAACATAGAATAAAACTAGCTATCCTCTTGACGTCTGTCAAATAACCAATGGTGTATGTATCGAAGCGTACTAAAACGTACCTAGACCTTTACGCATTTGTGAATAGGGTAATAATAGTAAAACATTTACGTGCATATGCATGTATTTTTATTTTATTTTGATTTCCGTTTTTGGCTAAAGGAGCGTTACACCAGAGTGGTCATTAATTTCGGTTTGGCATTTTGCGATTCACTATAGACGGCGAATCACGTTTGAAATTTTTGCCACAAAATATTAGAGTCCTCTATTACATTTAAAGATATTAAGTAATGAAGAATCTGCGTAAATGTATGTATGTTTCTCGCATTGCGATAAAACAACGGTATCTAGAGCCATCCAATTTGAATAACAGAATCGTCTTCCGAATATGGGCATCTGGATGCCCATATTTGGAATTTGGAATTTATTTGATCACCGATTTCATATTTTGTAACACTTTAACGAATTTTTGCTTAACAAACTCAACGATTTCAAAGCGAGCAATGGCAACACTGTACGATAAAAAAACAAAAAAAAAAAAAAAGAAAAAATGATCTCCAGGGAGAGATTGTTCATCGAAAATTCTGAAGATATGCTCATTTTAAAGTTATTTTGCGATATTGCTGTTGAATTGAATTTTATGGTTCAAGTGCGAAGAACATGATATTTAATAAACAAAGGGAATACAGAAAACGTTAAAAAACGCCCTTTGGGGGTGATGTAAAATCTCAAAGCTTTCAGATTTTTATTTATTTTTATTTTTTTTAATTATATATTACTTTTTTGTGTTATAAAATTTCCACGAAAGAGCAATTTGCAAGATAACGGCTAACAATCGCTTGGGAGTTGAACGAAAGATGAAAGTTGTAATGTGCTTTAAAGAAGCAGAGTATTCAGTAGCGACACAAAGACGTTAAAGACGTAAGACTCAAGAAGGATTAACTACCCTTTATTTCTCAAAATAAATATGACACAATTAGCTCCTAACTCAGAGCGTACAGCAAAGCCTCCACTTGGGCTTAAACTCAAATCAATATGAAATTAAACTTAACTAAGCTTAACTAAACCTATCTGAAGGATATAGCCGAAGCTATCAGGTTTCTTAGTAGTTGGCTCCTAAATATTAATTAAATCGGCGAAGCCAAGCAGGCCGAGCGTAGCAGCTAAGAGAGAACGTAGCCAAAAGGCAAACGCGCGCTAGTCAAGGAATCAGACTCTCTCTCACGAAGTCGGCGAAACATCGACTTAAATAGTACTCTTACTCATTTGCATTCACTGCACTTCTGAAATTACATTCTGGTAGGAAATTCTAAACTGAAATTAGTATAGATAAGAAAGTTGCATAACTTAAAATAACTGTTAATAAAATTAGGATAAACGTTACAATCTCATGATAACATACCTTACCATATTTATTAGTATTTACGTAACATACCATTTAAACATAAATTTATGTAAATTAAACTTTCATTGCTTTCATTATCGCATAATCACTATCATTCATACATTTTTAGTGCTATTTTTTAGCAAGGTGTTACTCATGGAAGAAAAACAAGTAGGGCATAAATAGCTAGTTCCTTTGCACTCGATAAAATTAGAGACTTCTTAGCGAAAGTCATAAATTCGTCTAATGTTCACCTTCTGCCCACAAGAATATTGCATTCTGATTTTCTTCTCCTTCCGCTGAGAAAGCTGGAACACTACTGTCCCTCTTGTCGCTTAAATGACAATATCATTACTTTCATTCTCCCGATAAAAGTGCCACTCACATAAAGAGCACAGCAAGAGATCGGTTCCCAAACATATTTGAAACTAATCTATTGTGCTGCATAAGAGATGCCAATAACAAAACACACGCCCCCATCTAACATTCTCTTAACAAAGCAATTTACCAAGAGGTCCTTACAAAATGTTACATGATACGAAAGCAATTTAAGTGAGCGATCTATTCACTTTCATTAAAAGGTTCCACAAGAGAGTAAACAATAAAAACGTGTTTGGTGATCCTGAGTACTAGGGATGAAGAGAATTAGCTGAAATAAAGGAACATCATTCTAAGAATTAGTTCGTCCAGAAGTTAGATTCTAAATTGCCTTATTAAGTTCGTTTAAAATTTTATGTGAAACCTATGGCTAATTTTAATTCTTTAATTTGGTTCCTATAGTAAAATAGAATTTGCTTTCTGTTTTGCAGTTTTTGAAATAAACAAAAATTTGTTAAGTTATAGTAAAATAATAGAAACCACTATTAATATACAACTATTTCTATAATTTAATTTGTTTTAACTTTCGCAACTAAAAAAATAGATTTTAGTTGCAAATTACTCGAGTAAACTATTTAAGCATCATCACAAATAAAATAGAAATTTAGATAGCCATTAATAATTAATAATTTAAAATAGAAAGCTATCAGAAATAAATTAGAAAGAAACAAAATACTAAATACTGTCATTTATAAAGTGATTTCACTAATCTTATGAATGTTTTGATATCACAATATAATCATTCGTTTGATATTATAATTGATTTCTATCATGACTTGATACGATAACTGATTTCTGTGATGTTCTGATATGATAACTGATTTCTATCCTGCCTGATATGATTAGTGATTTCAGTGATGAATTCGTATTATAATTGATTAGTTATTGTTATAGTAACTAATTTTATAGCTATATCAGGCTCACTTTTCCTGATTTTCATATATAATAGAAGAATAATTTAAATTAATATAACAGAAGTAATAAGCCCCAAAAGATTCATCATAATATTGTGAAATTTTAGCACTGTAATTTATTCCTCTAACAATAATATAATTTATATTTATACTTAATACTATAATAATTTATATTTTATACTTAATTGCGATTTTATAAAGCTGCTAAAATAAACACAGGTCTTTAAAGAACTATATAAATACCGACAAAAACTGCATATATGTTATTAAAGCACATGTAGATAAAAATTCCTGGAAAATTACTACTATCTAAAGTTTAATTTTTAATTTTAATTAAATTAAACTTCAATCTCTGAGTGCCACGAGTTTTTGAATCTCCAGTTTGAATTTTCGCCCAAGACCTGTCAACAGCATATGTTAGCTAAATGTGCATAAGTACTGGAATTAGTCTCTGTTTTCGTAAACTTCAATTTATTAAAAAAATATTTACATCATTATAGAAAGTAAGAAAGGAAACTATTTTAAATTATAGTCATATACTTACAAAAAAGTGATTAAATTTATACGAGGTGACGAAAAATATATCATAATCAGAAAAATCTTTAGGAGTTTAATTTAAGTAACTTTCATGCTTTAAATTTAATTCTAGTATCAATTCAGACTGCAATATTTTTAAGCCTATTTTTATGCAGTAAGAAATTCTGTTAGGAAGTATTTTATTTACGTATATGCATTACGGTTAGTTTTATATCATTTCTGCTTCACCTTCTAAAACTTTGTGTTTCCTAAATATATAAACATACACGCGCACAAACATATATATAAATAAAATAATGAATAATGAAAAGAGCAAAACCTCTTTGGTTAAAGTAAAAGGAAATGCACTTTTGCTTTTCAACGGCATGTGCCGTGGTTTGAGGGGGGAGTGTAGGAGGGGAAAAAAGGCCCCACTTTCTCTCGCCGTCGTAGTTACTCTTTTCAAAACGAGGAATTCAGAAAATGGAGATTATTGGCGAAAGAAGGAAGTTTCTTTCTGGGCCCCGGGCCACAAAACAAAGTGCTGGCTGCTTTTCATTCGGGGCTTAACGTAAAGCCACAGTGTTCCGTAAGAAATATATAAATCTATCCTGCTGCGGACGCGAAATATTTATTCTTATCTCTCGGCTTGCACACATTTAGAAAAAGGTTCTTTTTTCGGGATTGTATTTTCTTTTTCAAAAACTGCCCTAGTTCCCTCAAAAAAACCAAATTTTTCTTCCTTTTTTTCCCAAAAAGACTAGGAAGCCGCACGACGGATATTATTTTAATATCGTGTCTCTTCTAATCTCTCCGAATAACGAATTCTGGAGCAGGATTTGAAAGTTGCCTTCAAAACTCTTGGTTAAAAATTCATGGTAAGTGGTAACAATGGACAGAGAGAGATTTTGGTTAGGAGGATTACGCAAATAGAAGGATTTTTAGACAGTTGCAGGAATCAATATCAAAATAAATTTAACCCGTTTAGAAAAGATTTAACAGTAACTTCTAAATCATGAATCCGTTTCCTGCTTAAATGATTTCTGGAAATTACACTTTATAAAATAAAACTTAAGTTGCACGTATTAAATTGATTTAATTTGGAAAAGGTACATACTTAAGAGTATTTTACCCAATAGGACAGTCCATTCACATGGGAAAGGAGTTTGCTAACCTGTTTAAGTGAGTATTTCCCGCACGAAAACGCAATATAATACTGATACAAATATGCTGTAATTACTAACTAATCGTTTAAAAATTCCAGACATGAAAGTTTCCATTTTTTGTACTTGTGAATTTGTTCTTAACATATCCTTTGCTTTGATTCAGGTGTAAATTTAAAAAAAAACGCGAATAAATATACTCTGCATATTTTTATAGAGACTGTAGAAGCATAATATTGTATGACATTATGTAGACATATAAAGCATATGTATCATTGTGCAGATATATATAGTGTATAATATTGCGTTTATATCGACTACATAAACATAATATTATATGACATTATATAGATATATTCTATACAGCATTATATATTTCTGAAATCAACATATTATGCAGACATATATAGCAGTGAAATATGCATATTATATAGACATATATAGCATATATATGCAGCACATAAGATCATGTTCATATATACTATATAAACATAATATTACATGACATTATTTAGCATATATAGGATTATATAGATATATTCTATATTATTCTACATAGCATTATATAGTCTCTAAGATGGCATATTAATGCAATCCCATGAACTAATAGAAAATACGGGATTTTAGGTAATAGCAAATAAATAAAATAGAAATTACTTAAATTTATTCCGTTAGTATGTGTCCTTATTCCATACCTCTATGAGTGCACTCGTGTGTAAATAACAGCGTAGACATTAGGTTATTTAAAAGTAGGAGTCATGAAATATGAGCAATGTCCTCGCCGAGACTCAAATCACGGACCTCTCGAATACGCGCCGAGCGTGCTGACCACTACACCACGAAGGCATGTTAAGAAGGTGGGAGAAATACCTTATATACTGCCCTTTTTAAAGGGCGAATGGGGATTAGGAGACCCAATCGCCAAATCCTAGTGGTGGAGAATCATCATCCACCACCTTTTTTTAGCTCGGGCGCCACTGTAGAGACATTAGATTATTTAGAAGCAGGAGTCATGAAAAATAAGCATTCCCCTCGCAGGGACTCCAACCACAGACCTCTCGAATACGCGCCAAGCGTGCTGACCACTACACCACGAAGGCATGCTAAGAAGCGGGAGAAATACCTTATAACAGTAGGTACAATTAATAGTTTGAAGATTTATTAATGGAATCAGAAATAGAGCTTATCTAATTTTTCAATTTAATTAGCTGCGAAGACTTAAAAGTTCCACCATACTTATACGAAATACTTGAATTACCTGAATCCCATGAAAAAACTGTTACTAAAATTCTCAGTTAGTATTTATTGTCTGATATGGAATATATATATGTAACATAACAAACTAAATAATAAAAAATATTAGCTTTAATTAGAAAGGTCCATTATCTCTCCTTTTTAATACGGTAGTCATCCTTCTTTCTCCTAAAAAACGGAGCTGCGTACAGTAAACCGCTCTAAACAAAATAAATTCTTTTCACAGTGGTTCTTATATAATACTAATGAGGTAGAAACCTATATAACGCTTCAACTAACAATAATTTTAATAAACTTGCAAACTGAAACTCAAACAATCAATCAAAATTCAGATAAACTCTAATTTAAAAAATCCTTCATTTGGATCTACGTATTCTTCTTTCTCCTCTCTAATTTATACGCATGCTACCCACTGGTGTTTCGTTTCCCTTCAAATATCCCCAAAAGAGTAAAACTACTATTGTAACCATTAAAGAAAATACGCACTTGTTGTCGCAAGTTGAGTTAAAAATGTAATGTCAGCAATAAAAGAATTCCTTAATTGGCCACGGTTGGAAATATCTCCTTCTCGAACATCAAAATTATTTGATATGTATATATATATATATATGAGTGTGTGTGTGCATGTGTAAGATAAAGCATATGAAAGAAAGCCCCTAATTTTAATTTTGCAACAGCCCTTTAGTCTTTATTCTAATTTGAATAGTTCCCCTTTCCGTCCAAAAAATAATAACTATTTATTAAGTTGCGTCATTTCAGAATTAATCCGCATTATACTATCTCACGTAACACTACAGGGTAGATACCGTTCAACCAATTACACTCATGGACAAAATAATTAGCGCACCAAGAAGGAGTTATCAAAATGAAAGGAAATTTTGCATAAGTGAGGGCTACTTTGATATAAGTAAATGATAAGAAAATCAAAGAAAATGGAATATTTATTTCAGAGAAAAAGGTAAAAGAACGGAGGAGTTAATACTCCGTTGGTCCCCCTCTAGCGCGAATGCACAATACGATACGATCGGGCATTGATTCAATAAAGTTCTGTATGATGTCTAGAGACATTTCGTTCCATATTTGCTGTAACCTTGCCTCTAGTTTGTTCAAACTCGTGGGATGCCCAACTCGTCGTCCCAAATGATCCCAGATATGCTCGATTGGAGACAAATCTGGAGATCGGGCAGGTTCAGAAAGGGTAGTAACAGTGCGGAGACAGTCTTGTGACACCTTGCCGTATGAGGCGGAGCATTGTCTTGTTGAAAAATGACTCCTGGGAGCCGTTGCATGAGTGGCAACACATGTGGTTGCAGGATTTCATGAACATATCGCTGGGCTGTCAGGGTGCCACGGAACAATACTAGGGGTGACCGTGTATTGTAAGTAATGGCAACCCATACCATCACACCAGCTGTGGGAGCGATGTGTCTTTGTACAGCAAAGGCAGAATTGAGGCGTTCACCACGGGCTCTCCACACACGAACACGTTTGTCATCACTGCCGAGATTGAATCGGGATTCGTCTCTAAAGACGACCTGGTTCCATTCCGCTGAAGTCCAGTTTCCTCGTGACTCGACATCACTCCAAAAGAAGGCGTCGATGGGTGGGCATCAAGGGCAGCACACGTAATGGGTGCCGCGTCCTTCAGCCAATAATTATACAATAATTAGAGCCAATAATATTAATACCAAATGTCCTTCAGCCAGGCGCCTTCGTATGGTTCGAGAAGACACATGGCCCCCTAGTTAAGGTGCTACCTGTGCCTGGATTTCGGCCGATGAAGCAGTTGGCTGTGCGCGTGCATTTCTTATGATGTGGCGGTCTTCTCGACGACTGGTCTGTCGAGGGCGTCCTGAGCCTTGTCTTTGTGTACATGACATCTCTCGGGTCCACTGATCCCAACACCTCCTCACAACACAGTCAGAGCGGCCTAATTGACGAGCTACTCGCCTAGCTGACCACCCAGCTTCCATCATCCCGACAATTCTCCCCCTCTCAAACTGCGATAACTGCTCATATTGTCTTCGAAAGCGGCGTAATAGCATGTCTACCTCAGCTCTTCCTTTGTAAATGATTCAGCACACTCAAACGTTTTTCGTTCGTTCGTTCGTTACCATTATCACCGGGATGCCTCCAAAGGAGGGAGACTTATCCGGTTCAGTAATATTGCGTCATTTCGACGCCAAGACAGTGTAGAACAGGACGGGTAAAGCGGAGAAAGAAACATGTCGAGGTAGGGGGGGAAAGCAATGCAAAGAACAAGAACCAACAACGCGCGCAGGAGAGGCAGCGGAACAGTGAAGTGATGATGTACTCGGAGTGACGTGTGTGAAGAGATATATGGGGCATGAAAATACATGTACAATCTGAATTAATAAACAAACATGATGTGCAAATGGAGTTAAATCCTACAAGTCATGTTACAAAATTGATACAAATAAAAGCGATACTTACTAAAACATGATAATACAAGATAGAATACATAATAAATACGATAAATATGATTAAATACTCAAAAATATAATTGGTAATTTACTTAAGATCATGATATTGCATGTGTACTTCACTTATGTAGGAAAATTTTGATTTCGGATTAGATGCGCTGCGTACGGCCTGAGCTCTTTATCTTCTTCCAAAACAATATATTTGAACGTGTCAAAATAATCCAGGTGCGGGCAGTTTCTTGCGGAATTAAAGAACTTTTCATTCATTTTGTTGAGATAGTCTTCAACTGTATCTATTTTGAGGTCTCTATGGAGTGTATGATTTGATACATAGAAATGTGCCTCCGTAATTAGTCTTAATACTTTGTTTTGTAATACTTGCAAGGCGTAGAGATCTTTTTTGCTGTACGTTGCCCATGCAGGGGAAGCATACGTGAAGATGGGGCGGATGACCGCTGTATAGATGTGTTTTTTAATAGTGAGGTCCAGTTTCGAATATCTTCCTAATATTGGCAATCTCAAATAGCTTCTGATGACTCCCATTGTTTTTGATCTTGCTTTAGCGACGTGGTCTTTCCATTTCAGGGAACTGTTAATGACAACTCCTAAATAGGAGGCCTTTTGTACTATGGGTACTTCTTCATCAAATAAAATTAATTTCTCTTTGCATTTAATTTTTGCGTACCTTCGTCGTATTAGGAGTAGCTGTGATTTTGAGGTATTAATTTGGATTTTCCAAATCTTACACCAATCTTCAATTGTTTTCATATGTTTCTGTAGTTTTTTGACAGCATGCTCGGATCTGACGGATTTGACTGCTAACGCCGTATCATCGGCGTAGCATCCGAGGAAATAATGCCTGTTTAGACCCATGCCAGGAAAGTCCGAAACATAAAATAAATAACTTATTGGGCCTAGAATAGACCCCTGAGGTACTGAGGCTTTAATTGGCCTATAAGTAGAAGTATTCTTGCCTAGAGCTACGAAAAATGTCCTATCCGTAATGAAGGAGTGAAGAAGCTTGATAATTCTGCAGTCAAAATTTAAAGAAATTAACTTGTAAATTAACCCCTCATGCCAGACGCGGTCGAAGGCTTTCGCCACGTCTAGCATGAGTAAGGCTACACATTGTTTGTTGTGAATAGCATCACCTGCAAATTCAACTAATCTTACTAGTTGCTTCACAGTAGAAAGCCCTTTTCTGAAGCCAAATTGCTCCATGGGGAGTTTATCATAATAGATTTTTAAACGGCTGAGGATAATCCTTTCAAATAGTTTACCTAGACCGGGTAAAAGGCTGATCGGCCTATAACCGTCCGGTTTTGTGTGTTCTTTACCTGGCTTTGGTAAAAGTATAATTTTGGCAGTTTTCCAGGCGCTGGGGAAATAGGAATTTTCTAAGCAGGCGTTCATTATGCTAGTGAGCCTTGCGATGATTTTAATATTGAAATTTTTGATGATGATGTTGGAGATACGGTCGTGTCCTGGTGATTTTCGTACTTTGAGCTTTTTAATGATGTAAATGATTTCTTGTGGGCTGGCAAATTCCGTATGCTTTTCGGGTATAGCTGTGTCAATCCATTCTTTGACATAATCCTGTACATATATTTCAAAGTTACGATCACTTGGGTAAAGATTAGGCGTAAATTGTGTCTCAAGATGGTCAGCGAGAATTTCTGCTTTTTCCTTATCTGTGATGGCAATTTTATTTTCGGAGTAAATTGGCCTATTGATGGTGTGTTTTTGCTTAAGCTTTTTAGTAAAGACCCAGAAGGAATTATCTGGCGCGCTCAATTTCAGAATTTTTTCTTCCCATAAATCTCTTTTATGTTGTGTAATATCTTTTTAATAATTTTATTTAATTTATTAAGTTCTTTCTTCAGTCTTGGATCCCATGTAAGGTTCCACACTCAAACAAGCTTTGGTAACCTGTTTTATACTCCACAGAGTACGACGTTCAACGCCCTCTACCGGCTAAACGTAATGCGCAATCACGCTGCATTTCTAATCATTTGCATATCTCCCCGACATGTACCTTCATTGTAAGTTTCGTTACGATCCCGCAATTATTTCTTGGTGTGCTAATTTTTTTGTCCATGAGTGTAAATTAAAAATTTCAATTAAAAGCCGTAGTTTGATTCTATCTCTCACTCTTCTTCTGAATGTGTAGTCACTTTCCTTCTTCTTAACTCTTGCTGACAGGCGAGCGGTTTGCTTCTCTATATCGTTCATTTTCTGAGGATATGCTAAGCTAACAAAAAATGTGGGGTGCATATTAGACACATAATGATGCGAATCAGATCATGCGTCTTAAGAATTAGCTTTGTCGAGTAACAAAATTATTTTTAATCTAAAGCTACATCTGTCTGCAAGTGTCATTATTCTATCTACGCATTAAAGACTATCCAAGTTATTACAAAGCAAAAAGTCATCCCCAACACATTACAGCTATCGCCATAGATTACATACATGCATATAATATATGCATCATCGCAATTTTTGTACAAAATGTAAAATCTTCTTACTCATTAATGGCAGGAAAAGATTTTTATTTTAAACTGAACTATTAAAGGTATTTCTTTATATTCAAACCAGATAGCAGTTTTAATTTCAAATGGAAAGAAAAAAGAGAATTTTCCCTTCTACGGGTGAAAAGTTGTTCAAAGTAATCGATTTAAAGAATTTTTAAAGCATCTTTATCACAAGAAATCCAATACATTAACTCAACGCTCGCTGTGATCATTAACCATTTTTTTTTAAATAAAAGCACATAAATCTTCTTTAATGATAACATTGGAATTACAAACTTCAATGCAGCCATTGTTGTTTACCACTAGATAATTTATTCTATGTCTGTTGCTGTAAAATTGACTTAAAATCTATAAATATTGATCAGTGGTTCAAATCAGATGCATTTTCAGCATTTCTTTGCATCAGTACTTTTCACGTGTTACATGTGTTCAGCTGGAGAAGAATGAATAAACTGTCTTATATTTGTTTATGTTGAGACATTGAAACATGCATTTTTTATAGTTTTATTTTGCAATTTTTATTTTGTGATTTTCTTAGAAACATTTAAGTAAAAAACATCTAAAATTTCAAAACCATTTTTTTTGTTTGTTTTTGTTTGTGTGTGTAATATTCTAATCAAGCTGAAGTCAAAGACTTTATTTAGCATATAAAGTGCGCTTTAGTATATAACAAAAAAATCCAATCCAGGTTAAATTCAGTTATGAATTTTTGGTAAACACACAAAAAATTAAATTAAATAATTTTATAGCTTAAAGAAACACAATTAGTACATTTTGATACATGTAATGCGCACAGTAACAACCAGAAAACAAATTCATAGAAAATCAAAAGGAAATTTAGCCAGCGTAGTTTTCTGTATATGAAGTGCTAATGTGTAAATAATTAGAAGCATTTCTTCTCATTGCTTTTATGATGTCGTCCTTTCTGGAGTCGATTATTCTGCTCATACAGATCTGCATACATGAAGTCTCAGTTCTGGGGAAAGAAGGATCACGAAGCGGTTTATTTAAAACAGACGATTAAGAGTCCAATAATTCCTTGTTCTATTCTAAGGCAGTTGAGAAAATCCGTTTCCACGGGATCGGTTGAGCTCAGCCGGAGTTTATTTGAGACTCTAAAATAGTACTCAATCGTCAAGCTGCAGCGATTGCCTTATAGGGGTGTTAAGTGACAGGAATGAGTATATAAAACTGATTGATTCATTTTTAATGCAGAGAGCAGTATGTCCAGGCAGTAACCGAAAGGTCTCGGAATTGATTTTTATCGAGAGTAAGACTGATTTTTCAAGCCACCTGCTGGTAAAAAATCCTACCAGCTTGATACTAATGCCAGAGGTAAAATATGGTGTATGATAATTCCTCCGTTACATGATTACTTCTGAAGTCTCTTCCTAAGCGACTAAGGGTAATTTACTCTTAACCTTTAAGTAAAATGCTTTTTAATCCAAATTTCGTTTTGCTAAACAAAGAAATTAATGCAAGGCAGAAATTAATGCAATCATAGACTGGTGTAGATTTTACACAAAACTCTATTAATTTCGAGGCTGATCGGACGCATGTCCCTCTTTCTCAGGAATAAATACGTGACACAGTTGGAAGGGGTGACAAAAATTTCTTAATTAAAAATGACAGGTGGAGCAAAGAAAAATTTAAAATAACGGCGTCTGTCGTGGGATAGAGTAAAGTATGTGAAAAAACTAAGCTGTATGAATTCTGGAAGCTTTGCGAACGGATTGGACTGAGAGGAATATCATTCAATAAATAATGTTTGAGAACGCGAAAACGTTAAAGAAATCCAGTTCCTCAACTAAGAAAACTAACTATTATGATATTATTTCTTAATTTATGGTTATTTCTAGCTCTTTTAACTCTTCGAGGGTTTGGCCCTGAAATTTTGAAATTCCTAAAAATGTCATGAATAAACGGCATTTTCTTGATTATAATTAAAAAACGACTCTCTCCACTTTGTAAATTGATTCCTTTTCTTCCAACGAAACCGAATTTTCATGTGTAATTAGTAAGAATGCCACATTTCTATATGAAATTTTACGTCTACAACGCTGAAAGTGTTAATCCTGCATATTTAAACACATTTCGTTTCGTTTTTGAATATATTCCTTGACGTTTTGCATTATACGTACGTACTAGTGACAATGTATTATGAAAATATTAAATGTATCATAGGATTTAATTAAACAATATTATTAATTATTCATCTAAACACAGCTTTAATCATTAAAGAGCTATTAATTATTTTAATTGTTTTCCATAGTAAAAACATTATATAATTCACTTAGAAGAGGTTTCTAATGGTGACATGTCTCGTAAATTTAGCTGAAATATTTTGTACTCGAATAAGTACATTCTAGTGTGAGACATTTATCTCATATTATCTTAATATTCTAAATATAATAATTAACGTTAATTCACATGATGGTGTTTAAGTACCAAAGCGGCTCTCAACGGTTAGTTAGAACTCTAATCTCAAGCGTTACAGTTACTAGATAATGGCGTTTCTGATTAAAGGCACTCGAGTGGAATCGTGAAATTACCAGCATTTGGTGCGAGAAAATGGCATGGGTCTATAAGACACTAAATTAAATAAGGCATTTTATGACCTCAGTGTCATATAATAATATTATGGCAGTATTTCTACATTTTCTGGCTTGAGGTGACACGCACAAAATTCAAACCTTTGACTTGAAAGATCGAAAAAATAATAAATACCTGCACTATGGTTTCTTTTAGGAACTATTCAGACTTCCCGGATAACAAAGTGATAAAAAAAATAGAAATCTTAAGCCACTGACATATTGACCTTTCGGACAATAAAGAAGAATGAAACTATTAAGCTACTGACATATCGATTTTCTGTCTTCTTTTATTCACAAAATTGACTGACATCTTACAGATATTTCTGGTATTTGTGGATCACTCATACAAAAGCTTTTATTTTTTACATCTTATGACTATGGAAAAAGAAATGGAAAAAAGAACATGTAAATTTTATATGACATTTTGACGGATTTTATATTTGGTACCTTTTATGTTTTCGAATCTCTTTCAATAAATTAAAAAAATTGCAGTCTAATTTTTTAGTTTCAGTCTTAATAGATGAAGCAATCTTAATATCTATATTCCCTTAAATTAATATCATTTCAAATGAAAATGCGCCAAACATTTGTACTGAAACTAAAATTTAATTTTTAAAATAGTAAAAACACGTTTAGTCTTACGTTGTGTATAAAATACCGAGTTCAAATATACCTATAACGAAAATCAAAATCGAATTTATTTTATAATGACTATTTTAAAATCATTATCCTACATTTGTATTATACATAAATTAAACATGAATTGTAAAAGTCTAAAGTTTTAAAGCAAAATCTGCAAAAATTCATGCGAATAAATTTTTTCTATTTTTAATATTAAAAAAAAAGCGTTGTTAAAAAGCGTTGTTAAAGAGCGTTGTTAAAAACAACGCTCTTTGCCGCCATCTAATGAGATAAAGTGTTTGGCTTTTACATAAAAGAAAAAGAGACACTGGCTGATAGGCAGTCTGTGTATTGCTATAGAGTTTTATCATTATCATTACATTTATTTTAGAGGCAGTTATAATGCATAGATTACAGAGAAATTTATACGGAAACAGTTACAGAGGAATTGGTAGAAGAAAAGTACATTAATAATTGAGAAACCGGGCATAGATAGCAGACATACGAAGAAATCTGCAACCGAGCGCATATAATAATATAGTTATGAATGTTGTACATATATAGATAATTTTAGCAAATATTATACGTAAAATTGTTGTATTTTTCTCTGTAATGTAACATGAAAGTCTAGAGAGACGATGTTCTGCCGATAAAACAAGAACAAAGGGGCAAGTCTATTTAAAATTCCGTAAAGGGTTCTCTGCTAATTTTGCGACTAATTTTAATCGCCAATTTTGGCGACCACTTGGCGCCATTTTGTTCGGTTCCTGTATAACTCTAATGGATACTGTAAATGAATGATTGCAATTAATTCTTTGTGTAACTGTAACCATATTCGGTGCTCATACGCCTTCCAGTAATTTCGAGAGGCAATATGTACTAGAAATACCTCAGCGTCCGGGTAAAAACTATGTAAGACCGGAGAGTGTATCTGCTCTCACTTGTTAATAGTTGTTTAGTTTAGCGTAAGTTCGGAGTATTGAGATATCTCCGGGTTAGCTTCGCTATTTAGATGCGCTTGTTACGTTTAACATTCCTAGTAGTTTTAAGTGTAACTAATGATTATACTTTGCGATATTGTTAAGAGTTGTACGATTGTTATTGTGGAAAGTTTTAGAACTCTGAAGTGTGCATTTTGATAAAATAAATTTTATCAACCTATCATCGGACCTGTGTGCATTCAATCTATTACGAACCCGTACTCACGCAACAATATTAAGAACAACTTTAATTACATCAAACAAAAGTCATTGTTATAAGAAACTATCAAAATATTATTAACAAGTGCATTTTATTTCGTTTGGCATTTAGTTGCTTTGAAGCTGTTACAACTTGGATGATAGATTTTTGAACATCCTGTTTTGCTCTGAACAGGTTTTACTTCACAACCGAGGATCACAGCTACTAATAATAGAATTTGGTACTGCTGGTTAATTTGCTCCTATCGTCTATACGACTATCTTTCGATTTAATAGATACAAGCATTATAACTGATTTAGACGAAAATAAATGGAGACAGACATTTATCGCGTTAGTTTCAGTGCTGAGGTTCAGTATAATGGACAAATGGTTTTTCAAAACAAAATAAATTAAGTTGCGTTTCTACGCAACTTAATTTATTTTCTTACGCAACTTAATTTATTTCTTTACGCAACTTAGTTTATTATTGCGTTTTTACGTAACTTAACTCATAAATATCATCAACAGGAAATATTATATAGTGCTTTGGGACTGATGGAGGTTGCGTCATTAAACATTTGTATAATATTATTGTATGCAATCCTTTAATAAACAAGTTTTGAAAATTCCTAGATTCGTACTTCCATTTCGTAATCTTCGAATAAACACCTTTTGAATATCTTTAGCGCTAAACTCGTGCTTTTCATGGAATGAATCAAGTAAAGGCATTTCTCATGAAGTTATTTCAAATATTTTGCACTAAGATACGTTTCTCATATTGTATTAATATTCTAAATATAATAATTAACGCTAATTCACATGATAATGGGTAAGTGCTAAAGCGACTTTCAACTGTGCAACTCTAATCTCAAGCGTTATAGTTAATAGACAATGCGCTGGCATAAATTTCACGTAAAAAAGTTTTGGTACAATAAAACACGATGTTCTTTATCTCTTGGATTTTAAGATTTGCTTGCTACCTTAATTTCATTACAAACATAAACAAATTAATATAAATAAATAAATGAAATAAAAAGGTCAAACCTCTAGCACATGTTGCTTAGTAATCGACTTAACCGACACACAACAATCTTTCCCGTGTTATTACTTCCACGAAATCTACAAATTTCACATCTATATATTTCATATCTGTGGAACGAACAAAAAAGAGAAAAAAATTGTCTCCAGAGTCTAATTATAAATTCAATAAAATAATAATTCCTTTTTAAATTACTGAAAAATCTCTCTAATCAAAATCTTACTTAATGGAAGCAGTGGAATCAACTGAGACTGGATTAGTAAGACTCACTAGACATTTCAAATTTATTTGCATGAGCGTTTCTTTCTTTCATCACTGGAGCAATGCGATTTGGCATATTTTATTATCTAAACAACTTTGCAAGTAGGGAAACATAAATTTTGCTGATATGCCAAATTTCCGTTTTTGCAATGAGCTTTACTGCTATATTTATCCATGGATTTTATCAATCAAGAGCAGGACTAAAAATATTTCTGGAAACTGAATAAATTGTCAAATAGAAGCATCAAATATTTCAATAAATTTTATGAAGTCCCGCATTAAATCCAAATTTTTGCCATTCTGTGAGGACTGGCTTAAAATTACCAGACATATGGAACTGATACCGAGAGTCCTAGACGTGTAATTACGTCAGGAGCTTCGATTGAAAAACGTCCGGGAATTTAAATGAGCTGTTCTAAAATTTAAAAACAAAAATATATCGGAAGAAGGGTGAATCTCAGAAATTATACGTTTCTTCTGGAATGCACTTTTTTAATAAGACAAGAATTTGGGATCTTGGTTGCTAATTTTCTCAATACATCTGCGCATTATCTACGTCTTTCAGCAGCCACTTCATGGTAGGTACGGGAAAGGGCAATGCACATTTTAATAGTTTCTTACTGAAGCTCATTACTGAATTAACGTACCTTTTTTACTTTTTTGAACGAAGTAGAGGAAGTATTGTGATCACAAAAAATTGAGGGTACCATATTCAAACGAAAACATCCATTCTAGCCATTATCGATTGCAATTTAACGATGTTTTCGCGTGACATCCGTACGGAAGGACAGGAAAAAGGACTCTTTTTTTCCACAGATGAATTCTAAAGATGATTTCAAATGGATTAAGAAAAGAAGACTTTTTTTTACGCCGCGTCTGTTACCCCTCAAGTGTTTTACACATCCTAATAAACGACGTGTATAATGCGAAGCATTAAAGCATTGTTAAATAGAATAAGACATTATGAAAATTTAATAGAGTTTTGAACTGTTCCTTATTTTGTTTCAAGAATATAATCTATTATAAGTAACATTAAAGCAAATGTATGCATTTATTCGCATAGAAATTATCTTCAAAGAAAACTTAACTTAGCATAACGACATTTTGGACATTATGTTAGAAGTAATGCTGTTAATTTCATTGCATTGGGAAATCGATCTAAATGTTTTTGCACATGATTATGAAGATAAAATCATCAGGTATTTGAATCAAATAATTGTTGCTAACCGCAAATATATATTTGATGACAATGCAAAAACAAGCTTCCCGTGATATTGTTTTAACTATATAACTAGAAAATTGAAAAGTTAGGGCAACTTTGTGAAATATTATTTGTAAATTTATTCACAAAATTCGTTTTTTAGAAATTTAAAAAATAGTTAAAAGTTTAGCAACAAATGAAATATTGTTTAAGATTTAAAAGAAGCATAAATTTTCATGCAAATAATTAGGAAGGAAAATAACTCATACATTTAGGTACATAAATAAGATCATTTTGAAGAAAATTGTTAGAAGTAAAAATATAATAGTGATGAATTCTCTTACTTTACAAACACACGTTTGTGTTCTTAATGAGTAATATCACTGGTAAACAAATAATTTTATTGTTAAGCTAATAAATATCGTTCTCGAAACTTCATTATACCTCTTTCAAAAAGAAATAAACTAAAATATCATCGTTATTTATGCTACTTAGATGATATTTCTGTATTTTTAGCTCAGTGAATGCATTACTTTAAGTTAGACCTATAATTAAAACATCGAAGAAACAAACTATAATACATTTTAATTTATAACCTACGACACATTGTTATGCTTAATATTATACATATTATCGATGAAACTAAGAACTCACCAAATTACGTTTCTTAGATTTTAAAAGAAAAGCGTCAAGATTTTACAATACCATCCTTTTACCTAAATATATGTTTTAGGATGCTTGATAATGATAAATGGGTTTCATATAAAAATAATACCATTAATTTATTTTTGCTGTTATTCAATTTCGTAATGAAGGATTAATATTTTAAGAGATAGCAATTATTTTTCGCTGAGAGTAATGAAAAGATATTTTATAAATATACACGAGCGCACTAATGGTTTTCTAGGCACTGCTAGCTCGTTAAATAATAAAGCCGAGGAAATGAAGTTATTTCAGTTATTTAATAACAAGTTTCTAATAAAATACTAAAAAACCAAATACTTTTTTTATTTATACATACAGCTTCTTTTAAGTATTTTTTATTCTTTGTTGTTGTTATACAGCTTCATTAAATCAATTTTTTAAATAAACAGAATATTTTTTAGGTTATGTTCTAAAAACTGTTAATTTTAAAAGTGCCAACTTAATTTATTTCGTCAAAGATGTATCATGTACATAAAAATGTAAATAAATTTAAGCTTAAAATAATTCTTTATTTACGTACTTATAGTATTTTTCTGCAACGTATACTACTTAAAACATATTTTATATTTTTTAAAGATTCAAAGAATTCGATATTCCACAAAAGCCAAAGTTTTGCATGAGCATTTTAGAAAATCCTTAATACTTTCTCAAATATATTATTTAATAAACTGAAACCGTTTAAAAACATTTTTTTTAAAATTTAAAACCGTTTAAAAACATGTTATCTTTAAAAGCATTTCTTTCATTTTATAGATTAAAATTCGCGAAAACTTTAAAAACAAAAACGTTATGCAAACTTAAAAAGGTTATGCAAACGATTACACCAAATAAAATTCTAATCAATACACAACCTTCACTACAACATACACCCTTCATTGATATTTGATAGACATTTGCACATTTGCATGCAAAATTAATATTGAATTTTTTAAACTTCTTTTATATTTGAAAGTTCGTTAATACATGCTTCTTAAATTCATATAAAAGTTAGCCCTAGACTGACGTTAAAGCTGTACACATATCAAGAGAATTTGACACAGATCTCTGTTCTTTATGGAATAAAAATTACTGCCGTCAATCTAAGTTATATTTTGCCTAAATTTAAAGCTCAAGTAGGTGTTTTTTCTTCCATCTGTCCGTTATATATTTATATTAAATATGTAGATAACTAAAAAACCTAGAAATCTGAAACTTGGTTTCCTTTTTCATAACTTTTCGGAATAAATTGTGAACGTGCAGACAGTTTTAGAAATATTAATTGAAGTTTACTTTCAGTTATTTGTATGAAAATGTTTTGAATAATGCTTTATTTAAATTGCCAGTCTTAAATTAAAACACGAAACCGCTGTCATGTAGTATAACTCCATTAATAAGAAAATCATGCTGAAATAACTAACATACTCAATGACTATGTTTAAAAAATTCGCAGATATATAGAATATGCATTCAAACGAAAATGAATAAATATGAATACGAATAATTTAGCAATTTTAACATTTTTACTCAATATAATTTGAATAAATCGTGAATAAATTATTGGTTGTAACATTTCGAGGTTAATATTGTTACGAATTTCACATTTATTTGGCTATTTATTTAGAATTGTAATTAGATTTGCTTCATGTTGCCTTAGCAACGCAGACGATTTTTGAAGAGAAAGCTACGCCAAAAAAAAATAGTAATAAAAATAAAAGAGCGCGTGCATTTAATGCTTAATAAATAAATATCTCGTAATTACTGTTGCCATCCAGAAAAATCTAGAAAAATCGAGATTGTTCTACTGATAATTAAAAAAAGCTTATAAAAGCCGAGGTGGAACAGCTCATCTCAGTTAGTGAGTTAGTTGTTGTTGTTGCTGTTATACTTGTAGCTGTAAAAAGCGAACTGCTGTTTGTTTACTTAATGCTGTATTGATTGTAGTGATTTCGCTGTGAGATAGAACTATTTTATCTGTTTTGAACTGAGTTTTTGCTAAACGTTTGAGATATTGTGATATTGTGCGAAGATTTGTGAAGAAATATTTCAGCATTTTAATTTATTTATTGTGAAAAAAATAAATTTTTGTTAACCTTTTACGACTTGTGCATTCAATATATTACGAACCCGTACGCACGTAACAATTTTTGGTGTCAGAAGTGGGATTTTTGAATGCCATTAACTAGAGCAATGGAAGAACAATTAAGGCAATTCATGGCAGCCTTTGCTGCATTTAAAGAAGAAATTAAAGCTGGCCAAGATTCCGTGAAAGAGGAGATGAAAGCTGTTCAAGAATCTGTTAAAGATGAAATGAATTCTGTTCAAGAAAAGATGGAGAAATCTGTTAAAGATGAAATGAATTCTGTTAAAGATGAAATGAATTCTGTTCAAGAAAAGATGGAGAAATCTGTTAAGGAAGAAATGAATTCTGTTCAAGAAAAGATGGAGAAATCCGTTAAGGAAGAGATGAGAGCCGTTAAAGCAAGTCAAGAAGAGATGAAAAAGGAAATTACTTGCATAATAGAAAATAAATTTGAGACTATGGAAGGCAGAATAGATGCGGTTGAAAATAAAGTTTCTTCTGTCAAAGAACAAATAGAAGAGAGAGTTTCTGCCGTAGAACAACAAATCGATTACAGAGTTTCTGCTGTGAGAGAACAAATTCAAGAAAGAGTTTCTGCAGTGGAACAACAAATTGATGACAAAGTTTCCGCAGTTGCCAAAGAAGTTGATACTTTAAAGAAATTCGTAGCGACGGCTGGAAGCAGTTCGGATACTTTTAAATTCCTAGCCATGCCTGCACATCCTTCTCTGAAGCTATCGACATATGATGGGAAGACCTCCTGGCAAGTGTATAAGACACAATTTTCTATAGTTGCGGAAGCAAATGGATGGGATTCCCAAGCTAAGGCCTGTCACCTTGCGGCTTCTCTGAGAGCAGACGCAGCGGACATCCTTCAAACTCTTCCCGAAAACAAAAGGCTAGATTTCGAAGCTCTGTCCGGTGCTTTAGAGCTGCGTTTTGGAGAGAAGTGTTTAAAAGATTACAGCAGGCTGCAGTTAAAATCCCGTCAACAGAAGCCTACGGAAACACTTCAGGAGCTCGCCACGGATGTTGAAAGGCTGTCCCACCTCGCCTTTTCGGAGTGCCCGACAGAAACAAGAGAAATCCTGTCCCTGCAATACTTCATCGACGGTATCCGGGATCCTGAAATACAGAAAGCACTGCGAATGGCTGATGTAAAGGACTTAAAAAGTGCTCTAGTGTATGCCATGAAATTCGAGGCAGCACAGCAAGCCACTCGTAGAGACCGCCACCCAATCAGAGCTGCTCACATACAAGAACCAGTGGATCCAATGACTGCTCGCCTAGACGATTTAACCAGAAAGGTGAATGCTTTGACACGGAATACTGGTGACAAGAAACCGTTCGTAAAGTGCTGGAACTGCGGAGCTGAAGGGCACATTCGAAGAAACTGCAGAACACCCCAGGGCACGGATGTTAAGACCGCGCCTCTCAAGAAGGAGGGAAACTAATTCGTGGCCATCTCGCGGGGCGGAGGTTGCCAGATAATGAAAAGCCCCAGTTTAAAGCGCTTCAGATTTCTGCAGTGAGTGGCGGCAATAACGGAATTTTCATCATGGGACAAATCAATGGAATTCCTTGTAACATGACGATCGACACGGGAGCCAATGTTACCATCATTCGAAAAGATTTGGCTCAACAACTCGAAGGTAAACTTATCTGGACGCCGCCCTGCGTTACCCTCCAGACTGTGTCCGGCGAGAAGATCAATATAGAAGGGAAATTAAACGTTAACATCACCTTTGGAAGTGCCGCTTACCATCACACGGCATATGTAGCAGAAATTACAGACCCTTGCATACTCGGATTGGACTTTTTAAGGAAATACAATTTTTCCTTGGACTTTAAAAATAACGAACTGCATTCTGCCTCTGAGGACATAACTTTATTCGGGATTAATGATGAAGGAGTGAAATCTATCCACAAAATCATAGCTCAAGACGATATCACAATACCGGCAAGAACAGAAATTTTACTTCCTGGATCCATAGCCGAAAATAGAAATTTCCGCTACGGCGTCATGGAATATCCCAAGAATTGTAATAGCCCTAAAGGAGTATTAATAGCCTCAGCACTCGTCGACCTATCGGGGACCGTTATCCCGGTGAGAGTTGCCAATGTAACTGATAAGGCGAGAGTTATTAAGAAAGGTGAAGTGGTTGCAGAATGTACTCCAGTAACCAGCGTTGAAAGAAAAAGTAACATCTCAAAAACCGTGTCTTCAAACAACATTATATCGGAGTTATTGCAGAATGCGCAATTAAACGATGAGGAAAAGAATGTTGCCGAGCGTGTCATTAAAGATCTTCAAGATGTTTTCTCCCGCTCGTCTTCTGACGTGGGTCGAACCAGTTTAACTCAGCATAGAATCGATACTGGTGACCATCCACCAATCAAGCAACATCCAAGACGTCTGCCGATTTCGAAACAGGAAGAGGTGCGAACACTTTTAAAGGACATGCAAGAAAGCAATGTCATCGAGCCTTCAGCAAGTCCCTGGGCATCTCCCATCGTCCTGGTGAAGAAGAAAGACGGGTCAACTAGATTTTGCGTTGATTATCGCCGGTTGAATGAGGTTACGAAGAAAGACAGTTACCCTCTTCCTAGAATTGACGACATTCTGGATACTCTTTCTGGAAGCAAGTGGTTCTCGACACTTGATTTAAAGAGTGGATATTGGCAGGTAGAAATACATCCTGATGACCGAGAAAAGACGGCATTTACTACAGGACAAGGACTTTGGCAGTTCAAGGTGATGCCGTTTGGACTATGTAATGCGCCGGCTACATTCGAACGTCTAATGGAGACTGTTTTAAAAGGTCTTTCATACGAAGCCTGTCTGATATACCTGGATGACATCATCATCGTCGGGAAGAGTTTCGAAGAACATTTGGAAAATCTTAGAAAGGTGCTTCAGAAACTGAAAGAAGCCAATCTGAAGTTGAGTCCCGCTAAATGCAAATTATTCAGACAGGAAGTGACTTACCTCGGACATGTCATCTCTGCTGAAGGTGTGCGCACGGATCCTGAAAAAGTGTCAGCAGTTAAAGACTGGAGACGTCCCGAAAATGTCCACCAGCTGAGAAGCTTTCTAGGGCTTTGCACCTACTATAGGAGATTCGTGAAGGATTTTTCTTCCATCGCAAGACCCCTTCACAAGCTGACAGAGAGCAAGCAAAAGTTCGTGTGGACAAAAGAATGTGAGAATGCATTTAAGAACCTGAAGGAAGCCTTAACATCTGCTCCAATCCTGACGTATCCTCAGCTCGACAGACCATTTATTCTCGACACGGATGCGAGTAATGAAAGTGTCGGCGCTGTTCTGTCCCAAGAAATAGAGGGCCAAGAACGTGTAGTAGCTTACTGGAGCAAGTGCCTATCTAAACCGGAGAGGAATTACTGTGTCACCAGGAAAGAGTTGCTCGCCATAGTCAAAGCCGTAGAACATTTCCATCATTATCTATACGGCAGAAAATTCCTGCTCCGCACAGATCATGCATCATTGGCCTGGCTTTTAAATTTCAAGAATCCTGAGGGTCAGATAGCCAGGTGGATACAGAGACTCCAGGAATATGACATCACTATCCGTCATCGCAAGGGACAGTCGCACGGAAACGCTGACGCCTTGTCTAGAAGACCTTGCCCAGAAAACTGCCGATATTGTTCCAGGGTCGAAGCTAAATACCAACTGGTTAATCCAGTCGCACGGCAAATTACAGCATCAACATCGGCTGATCCAGACCCATGGAGTGACAAGGAAATCAGGAAAGACCAGCTGGAAGACCGTGATATTAAACCCATAATTGAGTTAATGGAGACCTCAAACAGAAAACCTACCTGGCAGGATATTTCGAGCTATAGTCCCACGACAAAACAATATTGGGCTCTCTGGGACTCACTCCATATTCGAAACGGCGTCTTGTACCGAAAATTCGAATCGGATGATGGAAAAACATTCCGATGGCAGCTGGTACTCCCAAGATCCCGAATCCCGGACGTCCTTAAAGAACTACATAGCAGCCCTGCAGGAGGTCACTTCGGAATAATGAAGACCTTGCAGAGAGTTCGGGAGCGTTTCTACTGGAATAATGCAAAGGATGACGTGCAAAAGTGGTGCCGAACTTGCGATGCCTGTGCAAGTCGGAAAGGACCGAAGAAACGCAGCCGGGGGAAGCTGCAACGTTACAATGTAGGAGCACCTTTTGAACGTATCGCCTTTGACATCTTAGGACCTCTGCCACGAACTGCTGATGGCAACAAATACATCCTCGTTGCCATTGATTACTTCACCAAGTGGCCTGAAGCGTATCCTATTCCTGATCAAGAGGCTGTCACAGTAGCAGAGATGATGATACAGCACTGGATTTCCAGATTCGGAGTGCCTCTTCAGTTACATTCCGATCAGGGAAGGAATTTTACCTCGGCTGTAGTCAAGGAACTCTGCAAGCTACTCGGCATTGACAAAACCCAAACGACGCCTTTACATCCCCAGTCGGACGGTATGGTAGAGAGGTTTAATCGAACCATCCTCAATAACCTCTCATTAGTGGTTTCCAGAAACCAACAGGACTGGGACAAGAAGTTGCCACTATTTTTACTGGCTTACCGCAGTGCTGTCCACGAGACTACCGGCTATTCCCCATCTCAGATGCTCTTCGGTCGTGACCTTCGTCTGCCATGTGATCTTTTGTTTGGTCGCCCTCCAGATGCGCCTTCATCGCCTGAGGAATACATTCAAGACCTCCAGGCCCGGTTTGAAGTGATGCACAACTTTGCACGAGAGCGAGTCAACTTGGCGACGGAGAAGATGAAGACCCGCTACGACACGAGAGCTACTGGACATCGTTTCAACGAAGGAGACAAGGTGTGGTTATGGAATCCGACTCGTCGAAAAGGACTTTCTCCGAAACTACAATCACCTTGGGATGGTCCTTACACAGTCCTAAACAGGCTGAACGACGTCGTGGTTCGGATCCGTAAGTCATCGAACTCTAAACCTAAAGTCGTTCATTACGACAGGTTAGTTCATTACTATGGCCATAGTACGTAGTGTATATAGTTGTAAATAATAATGTACATAGTATAAGACCATGGTCCTATTTGTATTTAGTATTTGATTTGTATTTGTTAAGTATTAGTATTTGATAAGTATTTGTATTTAATAGCATTTGTATTTGATAGTATTTGTACTTAGTATTTGATAGTATTTGAATTGTATTTAGCGTTGGATAGAATTTAATTTGCTGAAAGTAACTTATTGGAATTATTGTTTATTTTGTTATTATAAAGTAATGTTTATTATAGCACTGATGCTTTAGTTGTAAGTTTGGCTTCCTGTCCAGGGATTGTACTGCCCGGGACGTGCAGTCCTTGGGAAGGGGGCAATGTTACGAATTTCACATTTATTTGGCTATTTATTTAGAATTGTAATTAGATTTGCTTCATGTTGCCTTAGCAACGCAGACGATTTTTGAAGAGAAAGCTACGTCGAAAAAAAAAAAACAATAAAAATAAAAGAGCGCGTGCATTTAATGCTTAATAAATAAATATCTCGTAATTACTGTTGCCATCCAGAAAAATCTAGAAAAATCGTGATTGTTCTACTGATAATTAAAAAGCTTATAAAAGCCGAGGTGAAACACCTCATCTCAGTTAGTTAGTTAGTTGTTGTTGTTGCTGTTATACTTGTAGCTGTAAAAAGCGAACTGCTGTTTGTTTACTTAATGCTGTATTGATTGTAGCGATTTCGCTGTGAGATAGAACTATTTTATCTGTTTTGAACTGAGTTTTTGCTAAACGTTTGAGATATTGTGATATTGTGCGAAGATTTGTGAAGAAATATTTCAGCATTTTAATTTATTTATTGTGAAAAAAATAAATTTTTGTTAACCTTTTACGACTTGTGCATTCAATATATTACGAACCCGTACGCACGTAACAATATTTTGAATTAATTTGTTTGTTTATTTATCACGAAAGGAATTCCGTTTACTTACTTTAATCCCAACTAATATTAAAAATGCCAATGTGAGTTTGTTTGTGTGTTTGTTTGTTTGTTACGCTTTCATGCCTTAATTACTTAACCGATCATCATGAAATTTTCAAGACATATTTTTGATATATTAGAAAAGGTTATAGGCTACATAAAATGTAACTTATCTGTTGAAACTTAAACTATATAATAGGTTTTGTAGCTTAAAATGATTTCCGTTGTATAAACATTAAATGTTGAAAGTTTCATAACGGTAAATTAAACGATGTAAAAGTTTTTAGCGCGCGCATGTGCGTGGCTTAAACCACGCAAACATTTTTAACCTTTTCTAATATATAAAAAATATTTCTTGAAAATTTCATGATGATCGGTTAAGAAATTAAGACATGAAAGCTTAACGTTTATTAATTAAGAGGTTATTAATTTTTATTTGTTTAATTTAATTTATTATTTAAAATATTTCAGGATTTCCGGCTTTTGGGTCTTCTTTCACAAGCATGTTTCAGTCATTAGGAAATATACGCAGCAATTTTATTACATTTCGTGGCGATACACTCCGTGTAAGTGAAAAATATCCACGGCCTTTGGGAATTGAAGAAATGCAGTATTTACTGAAATTTTAATCGGAGTGTATTTTTAACTTAAAAAATAATTAATAGTAACTAAAATTTTATCCTGATTATCCCGGTCACGCAATAAGAAGAAAAATCAAATTATTTTATTTTATTTTCAATAGTCTTTGAAACTTATTTTAGGACATCAACACGAGCGAAGCCGCATGCAAAAGCTATTTGTTAATAATTTCGAATCAACTTTCCTTTTCATTTATTTTTACTGAATACCCTTTTTCACTTTTCTTCTTCTTAATTTATCATAATTTTTTCATCCCGTATAAGAAAAAATTGCAATATACTGCTGTAAAATTCATTTCTTGAAAACATGTGAAATATTTCTACTTAATTTTGTTTCAGCTTTTTCAGTTATATTCTTATTAAATCTAAAATATCCTGTAAGTATTTGTTACTTTACGAAAATGGCGTAACACGGAATAAGTATGCGACTTATTAATACCCTTTCTTTGCACTAAAAGATAATAAATACAATAATGCAGCTGATAGTTTTAAAGTACTTTTACAATATTACAGAAAGTAGGGTGTGTTACACGAGGTGAAGGTTTCAGTAACACCATTTTTAATTATACAGAGAAAACGAAGTTTAACAAGTGCACGTATAAATGAATAAACTCACGTCATAAATGGGCGTTTATAGGGTGTGTCCTACGCTCGGTACGTTTTATTATATCGGAGAACATGTATGATTATGCATCTTCTAAAAAAACTCGATAACTTAAATTTTCATTTTTACGCTATAATTGCTTTCCGAAATCAGTTCAATCGCTATTACAAATGCTTGACACATATGCTGTCATTCACCCAGGCATTTATTGCGTCTACGTGTCATTTTTTAAACAGGGTAACATAAAATTTGAATGAGAGTTTTCTGAAAAATGGTTTTCTTATTTAAAAAATCTTGCTTTCTGTTTAACTAATAAAAGAATAAGATTAATTTTATTTACAACAATAATAGCAAATAAGATCTCGAATAAGTTACAGCCTTTAGGCTTAAAATTTATGAATAAAGTCTGATTTCAAATCGACTAATTGCTCCTTAAATACGCATAGCAGTTGCTTAATATGAGTTATTAAGTTTCTGATATAATCTCCATAAATTAAATGACAGAAGTCACACTGCAAGTTTGACTGAACTACGCAGAAATTAATATTTATGCCACGGAACTCATAGACTCGAATATATAACTTGAAACTTGATTCATTAGTCAAATTCAGTGTGTACTATATATGCTTATGTAATCTAAAATTTGGTATAAAACTTCAAATCATATTCACTAAGTAAAGCGCAATAAAATTTCATCAGTATTTACTGATAATAAATCTTAATAAACGACAACCCAATCTTTAATTATTCAATACACTGAAAATATATAACATGAAAGTAAAAACCGGTAACGTAATTAACAACCATTAGTAACAAAAATCAAGCAAATACAAATTTCGGCTAAGAAAATCCGAAATGGAGCATAAAGTAGTTCTTAATTAAGTTGCTTTAAGATTTCTATAACAGAAGAAAGACAGATTAATTGAATATTAAAATCAAAGCATACCTCATGTTACAAAGATACAATTACGAGTAGTAAAAAAAATATACCTAAAATTTTATTGCTTGGAAGATTTAAAGCACAGCAATATGAAATTTAATTTATTATTTAGTGACGAAAAATAATACATTACTTTACTCAGTTATTAAACTTAAAATTAAATTATTTACCTCAAAATCAAATATCAAATTGCATTACAATCTATTATCATTTAAATTATCAAATTATGTATTTTATTATTCAAAGCATATATTATATATTTTAGTAATATTTCTCATTTATACATTTCAAAAACAAGGAATATCGAAAAATTGATATAATACTAAAACAAAATCGGTAGCAAAAATATTTCCTAGAAAGATTTAGGAAACTGTAAAGGTATATTTATTTTTAGAATATTAAGAATTTTTCCTTTTATTGCATATTATAAGCTCTCTCAAAAGAGATCCATCCGTCCAGGCAATATTTTGTATGTTTCTTAGAGATGATCGCCTCAGAAAATTTGTGTTCAGTACTGATATTTTTTATGTTATCAAAAATGTTCTGCTCACTTTCAGAGGTGATCAGTTTAGGTCGTTGCCATGAAACTTATATACACTGGTGTCCAAAAGTTAAGCATAAATTGTAAAATGCGAAAACATGGAGTAAATATTCGTAAAATTATTCCAAATTTCTTGCGGATATTAATTGGGTGAAGAAGAAACATTGGGTTTATGCAAAACTTTTCAGTCGGCTACGTCCTGCGCGAAACACCTCCGCGTGTCGGAACGCAGAGAAACCAATTCACGCAGCATAAGGCAGTTCAGACAAGTTTCGGGCAACTGCTGTGCGAAAGAACGTTGTTAACCATCAAACAAGGTGGATGATGGCAAAAAGACGCCAATTGGAGATGTTTGCGAAAGGAAGAATCGTTGGAATGCTGGAATCCGGACGATGACAAAACGAAGTGTCTTGAATTCCGAATGTGAACCAGTCTGTGATCTCAAGACTGTGGCAGAGGTTTCAAAGAACGGGAGATGTTATCCGACGACCAGTATCAGGTCGACCAAGAGTCATAACCCCTCGCCAAGACCGATATCTGGTAATAAATGCGCGACGTCAGAGGAGCAGTACTGCCAGAGCACTGGGTTTGGCACTCACAGTTGCCACAGGAATACGAATTTCGAGACAAACTGTTCACAGGAGACTGAATCATGCTAGCCTGTATGCCAGAAGACCATAAGTTTGCATTCCCCTCAGGTCTGCGCAGAAACGCGCTCGTTTGAATTGGAGTTTGAAACATCAACATTGGAGTGTGGGAGAGTGGGCCAATGTGATGTTCAGTGACGAGTCCTAGTTTAGTCTGAGTACTGATTCTCGTCGGGTAACGATATGGAGAGAACGTGAAACACGTTTTGAACCGAGAAACATATCGGAAAGACATCATTTTCCATCAAGGGGAGTAATGGTATGGGCAGGCATCATGATGGACGGCCGCACAGACCTCCATTTCTTTGGCACGGAGTCTGTGACTGGTCAAAGATACAGAGACGAACTTCTTGAGCCTTATGTTCGCTTGTTTCGAGGTGCTGTCTGTCCTGACTTCATATTCATGGATGATAATGCGCCATGTCACCGAGCGGTGCTGGTTGATGACTTCCTTGAAACGGAAAACATCCGGCGCATGTCGTGGCCTGCGAACTCCCCTGATTTAAATCCCATCGAGCATGTATGGGATATGCTTGGGAGACAAATTGCAGCCCTTTCGCATCCACCAAGCTCCGTTACAGAACTGAAGAGAACTCTCCAAGAAGCTTGGAACCGTTTGAGCCCACAACTCAATCATCATTTCATAGCAAGTATGGTAAATCGCTGCTTGTCAGAGGTGACCACACGCCTTATTAAATTGCAGCATCAGTAATTTTTTTAATGTTTTCTTTCATTTTTTCTTTAAAGTGTGAACCCTTGCTATTCTCAGTTTTCTTTCAAACTGCTACTTTGGATAATAAAATTAATTATTATCGTTATTTTGATTTGCTTCCTTATTTTATAACCATTTTACACTCGCATATCACGTTTCTCGCCATTCTGATTTACAGTTCCTTCTTTACTCACATAATTATCAATTGTATTTATGTATGTATTTAAGTGTTTCGTGGAAACAACCTAAAAAACAACGAAATCAGTCATCACTGAATACATATTTAAAGTCTAAATTATCTTAGTTTTTTTTCTGGTTTTTGTATACAGCAAAAGGAATTTATTAGTTTGCATTCAAGGAAATTATTAGTTCAATTGCGACGAAACGCCAAAATACCCCAATTATTCTGCACTAGCTAAGGAAAAATTATTTCCCCTTGAAAAGTCAATTCTCCTTTGGCAAGTAAACAATAATTTAATTATATTGTTAGCCCAAAGGGAGTTAGCCTAGAACATCTATTAATTTTGTTTTGGCATTTTGCGTTGGTTCACTTTTCAAACTGTTGCCACCAAATATTACAGCCCTGTATTGTATTTAAAGAAATTATATAATAAACAATCTGCATAAATGTATGTATGTTTCTCGCATTGTGATAAAACAACGGTATCTAGAGCCATAAAATTTTGAATAACGTAATCCTCCACTGAATACGGGCATCTGGAAGCCCTAATTTGGAATCTGGAATATGTTTTATTATCTATTTCATATTTTGTCTGACATTAAAAATTTTTTATTAACAAACTCAACGATTTCAAAGCAAGGAATGGCAACACCATACGGGAAAAAAATTATCTCCAGCGCGTTAGTCTGTGTATCGGAAATTCTAAAGTTGTTCATTTCAAAAAATCTCCAGCGAGAGAGACTGTGTATCGAAAATTTTGAAGATATGCTCATTTTAAAGTTGTTATGCGATATTGCTGTTGAATTGAATTTTTTGTGTTAAGTGCGAAGAACATGATATTTAATAAATAAAGGTAAGACATAGAACGTTAACAAAACTCCCCTTCAGTCGTCATGTAAATCTGAAAGCTGTCAGGTTTTTATTTTTTAATTTTCATTTTTTACGGCTGGAATTTTTTTTTTTAATTTTGTGTATCATGCATTTGCTCAGGCAAACTTTAATAGCATTCTTAATTTTTACTATTAAGCAGTCTAATTAGATTTTTATATTTCGCTCTTCTAAATTAGATGAGTTGCATATTAATTTAATGTACTTTATTTAAGTCACGATAATATTGAAATACTTTTCCCAGGAGATAATAATTAAACTCTGATGTTAAATTTACACACACACACGTATATATATATATATGTTACCGTTAAAGTATGAATTCCGTTATTTTATAGAATACCTAGTTATTCCATGAAATAACTGATCGTGTCTGTTAAAGTGTAAAACTCTCTTGTATTTCATGGTTTAACTAGTTATTTCATAGAATAACGATCTGCAGCCCGTTAAAGTGTAAAATAAATCATTTTTTTTTTGTTTTAGAAATAATGTTCTTTGTAATTCCAAGTGTCATATTTTGGTAATACTTGTTCTAACAAATGATTTTATGGTACGTTTCCATAAATACCATTTATACGCTGCATAAATTAAATAAATTGCTTCTTTTTCATTTTAATTGTCTATCATTAGTTTATTTATAGAATACCTAGTTATTTCATTTTAGATAAATTGTTTATTTTACACTTTAACTGTTTCTCATTACTTAATTTATAGAATACCTAGTTATTTCATAGAATAATTAGTTAAAGTGTCATATTATTAACCGATTACACTCTTTAAAGGACACGATCAGTTATTTCATGGAATAACTAGGTATTCTATGAAATAACTGCATTATATGCTTTAACGGTAACATATATATATATACGGAGAGCGTAATGTGACGAAGAGATAATTATGAAGTTACCAAATTTGATAACAGAAGTATAACTGTGGAATATATAGTTACCATGAATTGTTAAAAAACTGTTTTACAAATAACTTCGTTACCATTAGTTACGAAGACTAGGAATATAATTTTAATTTAAACTTACTTCTTTCTATTAACGAGTATTCACATTTTACAACTTTTCATTATAGCTTTAAACCAAACTAGTATTATAAACTTTAAAAGTACTTTTAATGGATTTACGTTTTTAAGTAAAATTTACAGCTATTAATCAAATTTAATTTTTGTACATATGTTTTACTTTAAAATATTTTTTTTAGTTAAACGTAACATTTACTTCGGTCTAGGTCCTGTTCTGAAATTCCGTTCAGAGTTTCATGTATGAGTAGAGAAATTATTTAGTAAGTAATGACAGATCTATACAAGAGATGCACTCACTCATACATTCGTTGAAAAATAAGAGACATGATACAATGACAGTAGGATTTATTTTGCACAGAATGCAAGGGCAACAAATCCTATTTCCATTCCTCGCAGTTTCGGGCAGGCTAAATAGCAATCAATTCTTCAAATTACAGCAGTGACATGTAAAATTGCTTTCAGAATCCTGAATTTAATTAAGCATAGAAACAGATCATCATTACACAAGTTTAGTTTAAATGACTTCTTAATGATATGAATCAAGCCACCACTAATTAATTTAGAAAAAGGAAAACTTGTCTTTAATAGATGAAGCGAGTATTTATCGAATACAGTTTCAAAGCTCATAAGTTATTTTTGACATAATTAGTATATAATTTGTACCAAGGCTTGAAAGTGAAGAATAATAAGAGCTGATACGTCAGATATTTTTTTTAGAATTTGAATAAAAGTAGATATTATGATGAAAATATTGTTAAAATTTGGCACTATATTTCATTGTAAAAGTAATATTCTGAAAAAATATAGCAGACAATATTTCATAAGCAAAAACATCTAGAAACATCCAGTTAGAAAATAATGGAAATATCTTATAAATTATTTCTTCCGCCTTCTTAGCATGCCTCCGTGGTGTAGTAGTTAGCACGCTCGGTGCGTATTCGAGTGATTCTTGGTTGGAATCCCGGCGAGGACACTGCTCATTTTTCCCATCTTCTGTTTCAAAATAACTTAATGATTCTTCAGTGCGGCCCGAAAAATGTGGTGGATGATGATCCTCCACCACCAGGATTTGGCGATTGGGTCCTGTAATCCCCAGTCGCCCTTTAAAAGGGGGAGTATATAAAGTATTTCTCCCCGCCTTCTTAGCATGCCTTCGTGATGTAGTGGTCAGCACGCTCGGCGCGTATTCAAGAGATCCGTGGTTCGAGTCCCGGCGAAGGCATTGCTCATTTTGCATCTCTCCTGCTTCGATATAATTTAATGTCTCTACAATCTATTCAAGAATGAAGTCAAAAGAGGCCGTAAAAAATCTTAAATGCGATATATCTTGCCTTTTCTTGTGCTTAGTTGGGAAACTTAAGAAATCAATTATTGTTTTTTGTAAAAGGTATTAGGTAAAGGATCCAGGAGTTTAAAAAAACTCAGGTTCATATATGCTGGGGTAAACTGGTGTGCTGGGTTCATATATGCTGGGATTATATAACTCAAGCTGGGATCAAAATCCCAGATCTTCAGATTTATCAGCCACACTTGTTAACAACATACATCACAAGCGAACGCGCCGTGGGAATGCGATAATTCAATGCATTTTCCTCACAGTTAAACGGCGATTGGAGAAAAGCACAAAACACAGTAGACCAAATCTTGGTTGTGATCAAATCTATGCTATTCAGCACATTTTAGTTTGGACGTCAAACAGCAACAGATTCTACAGAGCTGGAAATTGTAAAAACATAATTTTTCCTTTACTAAATTAGAACTACGGATCTTCTAATTTACTAGTTGGACTTGCTAATCATTTACATCATGAGAGCATTAAAGGGAAAATGCGCTAATTTACTATATGTTATCTATGTTGCACTTGCATTAAATCTTCTCTTATATAGCATCAATGTTAAAAAAATTAAAACTTTGCTGTGCATTACATAGGAAATGAATTACTTGAGCAATCAAAAGCTTAAATGTTTGGTAAGTTGAAAATTATGATGAGCAACTGAGATTGCATCAAACATAGAAATTTCGGATAAATTTCAAATTACAAGGTAGAATCACTGGAAATGTCCCCAGTCTGTGCAAAAGGTAAGAATACTAAACACAGCAAACGGCATTTGCAATTGACACTAATTAAAATTATTTGGTTCAAAGAGAACAATTACCAGGTATTTTAATTAATCAAATATTTATACAGATACTGCGCAAAGCAAATACGGTTTTCTTACGTATTATTAAAATTCATATGTGGTATTGTTGCAGAAGAAAAATAAAAAACTCATATTGGTCCAAGAAATTTTCTTTCACTATATTTATTATCATAAGAAGCGTTTACATCTCAGTATTTCAGAAACACGACTCAAGCCCGATTAACTACTTGGTTTAAAATGTAGAAACATATGCTTTGAATGACGGTACGTGCTTATTTTACAGTGATATTCTTCATTCGCTTTCAACTACTCTAAGGGGTCACTAAATGTAGCATTTTTTAGCTTTTTCCGATATTAGGCACTTCTATATTGCGCCAGAATTTCAAGAATATAGAACTAGAAAAAATGTATTTCAGATATTATTATGAAATGCTTTTATTTCATGTATAAATTTTATAAAAACCTTTATTTCATAATGAATTAAATTTTTAAAAGGCTAACTTTGAGCAAAAAAATAAGCATACACGCTAAATATAGTAATAAATTTAAAGGTTATGATAATCATTAATTACTCAAAGCATTATGACTTCAGTTATAATGTGAGAATGTATTGACCGTACTGATATAGATTGTCTGTGACAAGGTAGGATGTTATTTAATAGTTTCCGGGGATACTGAGTCCTCATTTGTGTGTGTTATGGATGCTTAGGCATACGTGTGTGTGTTATGAGGAGACCTGTTGTTTTAAGGGACTATAAAGACCACATTTTGATGACCCAAATGCTATGAACGAGTGTTCTTCGGATGTCAGAAGCTACCGTTGTTAGTACCTTTAAAAAGCGAAAGATAGTAGATATTGAGATGTTGCATGTTCCCGCCTGAACCATGGATGAGAACATTGAAGACAGTCCACACAGAATATATAATGACTGTCCATACTGAATATTGAACAATGCATACAGATAACAGCTGGTAGTGCAACTGATAGCTGAACAAACTGCAATCCAAATGTATCTGAGCATACACTTTCATCTGTTCCTGTTAAAAAGGACTTGACAGCAAATGTCACTCTTCTGTGCTTCTGTTATGATTTATCATAGGCATTCATGTCTACAGTGTGTGTATGAACATCATCGCTGGGCTCTGCAACGGTGAGAAGGAGTTATGTGGTTGGATTGATCACAATTTCTTTAACATTACGTTAATAGACGAGTATGAGCGCATCGTATTATAGTTGATGTTCACCTGTACCATGGAAGATAAACAACCTGATAATTGAGACCTTTGTCCCTTTGTCTCGATAATGGACCCTTTGGTAATGAAGCCATTACTTTGTGGGATGTTCTCATAAGCAACTCTGAGATCAGGGACTGTTGTAGAACACACGAGCATACTCTGAAGTTGAGGTCTCTATGAGCATCAGTACTGGCTTGGTACACCTTTTCACGATTTCTGTGGAAACCCCCGGAAAGGAACTTTTCCAACAGAATAACTATCGATAGTCACAAGGCAGGGACTACAATGTTTTAAGGAAACATGCTGATAGTCTTTTTAATATAGAGGAATATTAGCTCGTCTGGTATGAAATCATTTGAGCACATCTATGATCTCATGGTGAGTCAGCTTAAAGCGCACATACCACTTACTCGTATTGAATGAGAATTTTGTCCTCCCTCTTTGCAGATCTTACAGATTCAGAATCTATACCATGACAAATTGCAGCTGTTTTACGCGGTAAAAATGGAGAAACTTGTTAGCAGGAGGGTAATAAAAGTGTTTTAAACGAACAATCTATATTGAATATATGTTTTGACTACACTCAGCAAATGTATGTAGGAAAATAATCTTTAAATGATGCGAAAAATTCCTGTACTACATTTTAATATTTTAGTTAATATTTTTTTGCTCTACATGTTATTAATAACACCAGTCTACAGAATTTAAGACTGATTTATATTACACCCTTTCAAAAAAATTCAAACTCGTGATGCAATTCAGTATTTATTAGACGGTTATTGAAGTAGTTAAACTTTCTGCAGAAATGCGAAATGCATTTTGTACTTCTGCAGCTGAATGTTACTTCCACATTTAAACTTTCAAAACTATCCCTGCAACATTGTAAATGCTTCGCTGAATCTTGTTGCTTTACTTCCTCGAATAATCGTTATGCCGCAGGCTAAACTCAAATTTATTTGACGAGGTTGCGTTGTATGCTTGCATAACGTTTTACGCTAGTAACGAAATTTAAGATAAAATGTTTCAAATTTTATTTTTTTGCAAAATTTCTTCGTTGCATAAATTCCTTCAACTCCTTTTGATTCTCTTAATAACGAAACTGCGAATGTTTGCATAAACGTTTGAGAGGTATTATGACAAGATGCTTTATATAATACTGCATTTTTATCTTCGTCCCAAATAATATAACGAATAAAGAATGGGTATTTCGAGACTATAATAGTTGGCTTGTTATACATCATATTAATACGTAAATACGTACCTGCACACATAATTGATCTGGAATATTATAGAAATATTTTCTTTTTATATCTAGAAACGGACATAAGAAAACATGACAAGCAACTATGCTTGTTTAAACTAAAAGTTACTTATCATACAGAAGAAATAACAACGTTTTAATTCTCTTACAGAATTTACTGAGCATAAAGAAATTTTTAGATACTAATATCCGTAAACAAGACTCGTTCTTGTTTAAGCTAAAAGCATAAATCCTAAACAACATTTTATGCCTTAAGCGGCGTGTTTAAAATTAAGGTAATTTATCCAGAAAGTGTCAAAGCTCTGGAGTAATAATTTGTGATAAAAGTGCAACATACACAGGTTTGTTCGTGTATAATTATCTTCCATAAATAGAGTTTTTATGTACAGGATGAACTGAAAAATAAAATTAATAAAGTTTTTTTTGACGTTCTTGAAAGGAAATTAACCTTCGGAGTAAAAACAATCTTTTTTGAAAATTAATTACAAAATATGAAGAGAGCATATTATTTTTAATTACGTTATAGGCTAACTAATTAAGAAAGTGAGTGCGTAAACTCATATTTAATTACGTTATATTTAATCAGAACTCCGGAATTATGACAAAATATTTGCATTATTTTACATTAATTATTTCTATGTACCTCTCAGATTTATTTTGTAAAAGATTAACGCTCACGAAAACAGCATATTAAAGACTGATTACTGCGCTAAAGGTTATCGATTTTTCAATAATATCAAAAGTACTGCAAATATTGTTTTGCATTTGAAACAGTAGATTCAAATTATAAACACTTTGTGGAATTCGTTTTTAAACTTTAAATAATTATTGAAATTAACTTTCCAGCAATTTCAAATCGAAAGCTTAACGCTTTCCGAATATTTATATATATAACTTTGCTTTCTGAGGAGGAAATTATTTCTCGTTTCCTCTGAAGAAGAAATATCGAGCCTTTATTCTCTCAAAATTCATAGTGTTTATCAAATTTGCGTTAATTGTAGGTTGTATTTTATAAATAATTTTTTTGTTTTTTGAGGACAGTGTGTAAGGTTTTAGTTAAACTAACAAAGTTTTATTTTAATTTAAATCTTTCTATCTCTTCTCAGTTTCAACTTCCCGTCAGAAGAAGCGCGCGTTTTCAGCTTATGCTAATTTGAAGTAGAGCCAAGTACTATTTAAACCACAGGTAGAACCCTCTCAGTGTGAGAGAGCTTTTAGTCTCAGATCACGGTCATTCTGTTCGACGTTCGCCTGACCAGCTAGCAGCTAAATTATAAGCCATAGTGCTTAATACGTGATTGCTTATTGAAATAAATCCAAGTGCGCTAGTATTAGTAATTCTTGCTACGCACCATTTAGTTAGAGGCCAACTCCGCGAAGAGCTCTGTGAGCAAAGATCAATTAAATTTCTATTTAGTTTTAGTTTAAATTTATCTGATTGTTAACTTAGAACAATTTTGGTGTGTAAAAAATTTAATAACTCTTTCGATTATATTCTATATGTTCTTCGGTGAATTGGATCCGTGAGTTGTATTATTCGAAGGCTCTAAAATCCTTACATTTTAATCAAAAAAATTCTTTGCTTTACCACTATCCTCATTGTTTTCTGAGAATAGGTAGCATGCTTCTTGTAAATTTCTGGCACAAATAAAATTTTAAGGAATAGAAGTTTTTATCAAGTGTATCCTACCATGCTGAAAGATGCATTTAACTGTTGTTTGGAGCAACGGCCTTTTACAGAATTTTGAAAAATGTCCCATTCCTGAATATTATATAAAGGCTCGCTTACAAAAGCCAAGATTTGAACCCAACAAACACGTGCGAAATTGAGGGATCTCCTTGAAGTTTTTTTAATGTAGTAAGTTTCATGCGTTCGGGGATATCGAAGCTGGTTGTTTGTTTTATGCACAGACACACAGTTTTGTCTTAAAAGGTTAAAGTGTCTTATTTTCACCTTTATTGCAGCCATCAAGTTCACTCGAGTTTCTTCGGATCCGTGTTCTGCCAGTGGAAACTGGCTTTCAGTTTCTTAAAAGTTACATAAGTGTAATTTCTAGATGCCTGCAAATTGATATAATCAGATCGCGCAGACATTATCTTTGAATATCATCACATAGTCATTAGAAGAAGCAAAAGATAATGTATTGCTGATCGTAAAAGTTTGAGAGAAAAAAAAATCATTTAACTTTGTTAATTGTCTTAGGTGTATAGGAAGCGTTTGCTAATTCATAAAGGGCAAAAAGTCTTCTATTTGCTTAGAATTTCACAAATCGCAGAAAATGTACTTTATGTTATGTAAGGCTTCTTGAGTTCATAAATACCTTAGTTATCTGAAATTTCTTGATTTCTAAGGCGTTTTGAGTTTATAAACCAATGTGACCGCGTCTCAAGAAAACCTCTCAATAGGTAAAGATTTAGAAAAGGCTGAATCTTTTTTATGGAATTTAAGCGTGAAGAATCTCTTATGTATATTTTCCATTTCTAAATGTTTTCCTAGAGGGAAATACACTGATGATTAATAGCCAAACATACAGTGAAAGAAATTTGTTGATTCTCTATTCTGTAGAGGCATTAGGTTTATTTGTAATAAGACACGTGAAAAATGTGCGTTGCCCTCGCCGGGATTCGAACACCAGACCACTCGAAAACGCATCGAGTATGCATCCAGTTACAACATGAAGGCATGCTGAGAGGAGGGAGAAAATACCTTATAACTCTATGTGGCAAAGTTTTTTTTTGTCTTTGTTAATAAATGGCTAGAGATTATAAGTTAGAGCGTAATGCAATACAAAGCATTGTTATGAGGATAAAAAGATAAGTAAAACAGGCTCTCGAATATAGCAGTCTTAGGACGATTTTCTATTAATAAATTAAATGTCTGGAGCTTTGCTTGATAATAAATTTCATCCCAAGGCACATATAGAATACCTTTGAAATAAATGCCAAAAAAATATTATTTCGAAGCTATGTTTTTTCCAGAAATACCGATGCATAAGACAAATACATAAGAGAAATTTTAAACTTATTGTAAAGAAACTAATAATCCTTAGACTGCTTAGGAGAATGCATAACAGATTTTTTTGTTGAAAATTTTGTGAGGTTATAAGACAATCAGTAATGGAATTGTTCAAGTTATTTTTGACATTCTGTCAATATATTTCTATCTTTTGTACTATAAAACTGCTACCGACTTGAATAATAAAAATGACCAGTATTTATATCTGAACATTGAAAACAGAGTTACATAACCAGTTTTTATGTTTTATGATTAATTTATCCGTACTTATCATACAAAACAATACTAGATATTGTTTCAAAAGCAAAATATATGTTAAAATAATGAACTCTCTCTTTTTTCCCTCTCTCTTTCAATGAAAACATGAATGAGAAAATAATCATGTAGTTCAATATTCGAACTAGTTTTCTAAACTGCTGCCACTAAAATTAACCATTGAAGACGCCATACAGCAAAGGTAAGTTTTGCATGAAAAGTACTATATACTAGGATATGCAACTGATTAGTATTTCAAGCATGCGCGCAGAGCAGGTATGAGTAATGCCATTTATAACAAGTGAGAAGATTATATAGAAGTTTATGATTAAGAAATCACATTTAAACATTGGTTTCTTGTGTAAAATCATGCTATGTCTTATGTAAGAAAATGAAACTCCTACCAGCTCGTGTCGGAATTATATCACGGTAGGATGGAGTCTATCAGGACTATAGTTTATCGTTCCGTGATACTGTTGCCCATGTTGGCGGATCCCACGACTGTCAGGTGAATATGGAATTTATACATCCAGAAGAATTTAAACGGCATGCTGGATATCAACGGCCTGGGGTACTAATGCCCATAGAAAAAATATTCTGCCGTCTCGGTCTTGTTGGATTGTACAGCCACGAGACGTACACCGAGTCAGGAATTTGGCTCAAATGTAGGGCAACAAGTATACGCACAGATAGCGCAACAACATCTGAAGTACCACGGACTGCTGCACAGAGCCAGTGTTGCTGAGTTGCTGAACGATTCATCAGAGACAGGCGCACCTGCAGGGTGCGATGAATGACAAAACTGGACACGGGAATGCCGCCAAATTCCCTTCTCAGAGGAATCCTGATCTTTGTAGAACATCGTGTGTAGAGGAACCGGTGAGAACGGATGTTGCCAGTTTGCATTCGACATGGCCGTACGGGTTTAGAACCTGTTGTGCTGGTATGGGGGTCACTGGCTACACATCTCGGTTATCTCTTGTTTGACCCAGACAGTAATGTGGACAGTCGAACCTCTTGTTTGATCCAGACAGTAATGTGGACAGTCGACATTACATTCTAGAGAGTTAAGGCACATGGTTGCGATCAATTTTCAATCCGCATGACGCCATCTTTCAACAAGAAAATACACGGCCGCATATTGCACCACCGCTTGCTTTTCTGACGATGTCAATAAGGAGGGTTTCGACTATTTCTATGGTCAGTACATTGTACAGATCTCTCACCCATTGCTAACATCTAGTCCTGGTTTACCACGACCAAAAGGCTGGCACGTTAAGCCACTATCATTCATGAACTCTGGCATCTATTTGAAGACGCATGGAATGAAGTATTCGTATTGGTTATCCAAGCTCAGTTTGATTCAAATTCCAGCTGGATTACAAACTTTGCTGTTGCCAGAGGTGTCAAATCAGAGTACTGAATTCCGTATGTTGTGCACCCCATATTACCTTCAAATTTAAATATGTGGGCTTCCTATTGTATTGTAAATGTGCAATAAAATAAGATTCAGCTATTTTCTTTTCTGCCTGTGCATTCTGTGTTTAACACATCAATTATTTTACGGATCTCATGCAATTTAGTGTGAACAAAGTAAACTTAAATAACATTTCATAATTGTTCATAATTATCTACGAATTGGTGTGAAGAAAATAATATGACTGTAAATTTGGAAAAGACTGCTTCACAATCTTTTTTGTCTATCCCATGAAATCCTTCGCCCAGAGTTAAAGTACCAAGATACTTTGATTACCAATACAGACAACTTTACTTATCTGGGAATGACTTTTGATAATAAATTAAGTTGGAAGCTTTATGCTGAGCAGCTTAATGAACGTGTTTCAAATAGACTTAGTATTTTAAAGCGTCTAGCAGGATGTATTTGAGGGTGCGCTCGGTCCACTCTTAACATTACGTTTAATACTTATATTCTGCCTTTAATGATGCGTTGTTGTGAAGCTTTCATCACTGCCCCACAAACGGTGGTGAATAAAATTGAAGTGTAGCAAAACCAAGCTCTTCGCTTGGTCAGAGGAGCTGTGAAGTCCACACCTATCGATGCGATGTTATTGTTGACAGGAAATTAGGAAAATGAGAGCCTTGATTCTCCTTGAAAAGCTACTGCGGATGGAGGATCTCTACTGGAGGGACTACTTAGATAAGCCTAGGAAATTAAAAACTGAATATGGATTTATTTAAGACGTCCTAGATATGAAGAAAGATCTTGAGATTCCAGGTACTATACAACCTCTCTTGACAACCAGAAGCCTTTTGGAGGTGATTAATGTCGAAGTAAGGCTAGACCTAGTGGAAACCATCCATAGAAAGAGAGACGTTGCACCATGCGTTTAGAAATGTCTCGCTTTGTAGACCATTGCAACTAGATATCCACCTATTCATTGGCTGCATATTTTTACTGATGGTTCTCAGTTTGACTGTCATTTTAAGGTTGGGGCTGGTGTGTATTCGAATTTCGTTTCTTTCTACGCCCCTGCAGGATACATTGGTACCTCCTTTGATGGCGAAGTAGTAGCCATCTGTATAGCCCTACAGCAATTAATAGCTTTTCATTACAAGTTTCCAAAGGCAGTCATTTTTTCTGATTCTCAAGCAGCCATTCAATCAATTAGCTCTGTTGAACACCCATTAACACCTGAAATTTTGCAATGTCAAGAATTCCTGAGAACTCTCACTTTAAAAGGGAAACAAATCGTCCTCCAGTGGGTGCCCGGCCATTGTGGCCTTTGGGGCAATGAACAAGTGGACTTAGTTGCAGAACGAGGTGCCAAAATTTCTACAACATCCAAATACAGCCGTTTCTTATTGGAGGATTAAACTGTTTTTAAAAAGTTTATTTACATTTAATGCCTTACGAGATCTTCAGACTCGTACAGCCTTGAACAGTTGGAAAATGATAAGTCCTTCTCTTATTCCCGATAATCCAAAATGTACTGCAGTTGCAGCTTTCCGTTTGTCTACAGGACATGATTGCCTTGCCGCTCACCTGCACCGCATAGGCATTTCAAGAGATCCTATTTGCCCACTTTGCAATTCTGGAGAAGAAATGGACAGGGACCACCACTTCGATGTGGGGCTCTTCATGGTCTTACAGAAGAGTCGAGATACTGGGAGGCAAGAGCGCTTTTTAAGCAATTACTTCGGTCTTTTTCTTCTTTGTTCTATTGTTTGTAATCCTTTGTTTGTAAGATTTTAGTTCTTTGTAACTTTTTGCCTAGACATTGGAAATAAAATAACATTTCATAACTGAAGAAAGCAATTTCAAAGTTATTCCGAGATCATTTTAGTCCTAGTCAGATAAAATCGATCACTAACAGTCACTCAGCTAAATTAGTTATCATTACCTGTTCCTTTTCTCAACGTTGTTTTATTATGTCTGAAATTTGTATTATGTTTTGTAAAAAACAGGCGTAACAAACGGGAGGCTTTGCTAGTAAATTGCTAATCGGCTAGGAAGTATTTTAAATACCTCAGAAAATAAATATTTAATTCGAGGATGAGGTTATAAATTAGTAAACCTGAAAATGGTATTTGATTTAAGAAATATGAATCAATATTAGAATAAAATGTTCTTAAAAAATATGTAAGCAATTTCCGCGTCCCCATAACATGCTCTTTTAGTGTAACTTTTAGCCTGCCCAAATGGCAACCGGAGGATCCGGAGTTCGAATAATGGCGAGGAAATAGCTAATTCTCCACGTTACTCACTGCAAAAAAGCCCTAAATACACTACAAATAATACTACCCCAATATGAATGAAAATAAAAAGCATTAGCTACTTTAAAGTGGATCTTAATGAGTAAAATAAAATACTTGCATTAGAAAATATTAAGCTTCTTTATTGCTTGGTTGCAAAACATAACAAATTGTCTCAGTAATAACAGTAATTAAATATTAATTCTTGTAGATTTCATTGCAATTGCAAAAGTGTCTATAAAACAGACCCTTCACACAGAAATCTGTATGCCTTATATCCATATAAATACAGTATGTAAACTTCAGAATAAAAGAAGGGCACAGACATTCGCCAAAGAACTAAAGAACTTCGCTTTAAGCACAGATGGCACAGGTGGCAGCGATTTCACGAAGACGCACCTGCGCTCTACAGTGAACGATAACTTTCTTCAGAATCCTGAGACATGGAAATCTCTACTCCATCTCCTTTTGCGCTATGTTCTTTTATTTTACTTTCTGAAAAGGATGATTCTTTCCTAGAAAATACTTGTGGCGCAACTTTTCGGAAAACTAACAGTTTCGAATGGGAATGGATCTTTTACGCGTAGCCATTTCGGTGAAGACGTTTTGACATAAGGATATTTTAAAGCAAGTTAGCACTTTTTCATCCCTCTTATTTGGCATATGAATTACTTTGAATAAATTTTAATTAAATCTTTATAATATATTTCTTCCAGCTTATAATAGTTAGAATCTATCAGTATTTTTGAATGGATGTAAAACATATGCCTATATTATACCGAATACTTTGTAGAGTCATTAGGTTGTTTTGAAGCAGGAAATGTGAAAAATGTGCAGTACCCTCGCTGGGATTCGAATGTGGACCTCTCGAATACGCGCCGAGTGTGCTACCGTTACACCACGAAAGCATATTGGCTGGAGGGAGAAAATACCTTATAATGGGATGACCAGTTATGTAAGATGACTCTATATTTTGAAGGTGTTTTTGGAAAGTAAAAATGCTTCACTCTGAAACAATTTCACATGTACGAATTTGATATATTGAAGTGGTTCAACAAAAAATATGAATAAATACCATAAATATCTTATCATTAGATAATGGTAAATGAATATGCTTCAGAAATATGTACTTAAATTAAGTGTAATACTTTATCTTAATAGAAATTTTAAATCCTAGAACCTCCTAAATAGAGAACTTCCTGATTTGCAGTATATTCCATTGAAAGTACCATTCTTTTTATATACATATGTATATTTTATATGAAACATATATGTATATAAAAATGTATATTTTATATACATATATTTATTAGTGCACTTAGCACTAATAAATACGTTAGAAATAATTCCAAACGCTTATCTTATTATGTTCTTCTACTTAAACATATTTGTCAGTGTAGTAGGATGTTTGGATTGCTGTGTTTCCAATTCAGATTTGAAGCAAAAGATCAAATAAAATTGAATGAAAGCTGCGTTACGCACCATAAGTTGTTGTAAATTTTAACAACGTTGTTTTAACCACGCTTCTTTACAAAAGAACATTAAAAATATGAATAAAATAGAAATCAAGAAATGACTCAACGTGCAAGGTGCCTTTCCAAAGCCACAAAGTAATAGAAAGTCAAGAATAAATATTGGGAAGAATATAATAGTTAGAAAACCTCATCTGAAGAAAACACATAATCAATCCAACATTAAAAATATTCATTAAGTAGCCTTTAAGTAGAATTTTCCAGCTACCACATTAGTGATAAACTTGTAGGAAAAAAATCAGCCGTCTTTAAGAAAGAAAATCTTTCGCCAAGGTTTCGATTTTGAGACAATCTTTAATAGTTGCGGCCGTTTTACAAAGGAGACAAAAACATTTTTTTTTCTGTTGGATGAGGAAATGCATCGTCGTGCCAGGTGTGGAACGAAAATTCATGTTTTATCTGATCTCCGTATTTCAGGTAGCATCTGATAATTCTATAGTATTCTTAAAGCCATTCAATATTAGTATACCATAAAAATATTAAGATCATACATAAGAATACTTTTGTCCATTGCTCTTCAGCAACATACTTATGGTTAGTAATGTACGAATTTTCTGTTTTTGTGTAACAAATATGGTGCAGCTTTAATGAAGCTTTTTCACTCTGCTCTATTCTGATATTTGTTAACTCAGCGGATATATGTCTTAAATACATCCAAATTTCAATTCAAAATAAGATGTAATGACATAATTTTATTCATCACTGTTGTTTGTCACTAATCGTCTCAACGTTTGTGTACTTAAATGTCATAACAGCTCTAAATATTTTGCAACTAATCAATATCAATTTGCTTTATACGGTATTTTCTCCCTCCTTTTCGCGTGATTTCGTGGTGTAATTGGAAGCATAATCAACGCGTATTCGTGAGGTCCAAGGTTCCGGCGAGGACAGTGCTCATTTTTCACGTATCTTGCTTCAAAATAATTTACTGACACTACAGTGCCGCCCGAGCTAACAGGTGGTGGACGATAACTCGGCACCTCAGGATTTGTTGGCTGGGTCCCCTAATCCGCAATCGCCCTTGAAAAAGGAGGGGTATATAAAGTATTTTCTCTCTCTTTTCAGCATGTCTTCGTAGTTTAAATGGAAGCATACTCGACACGTATTCGAGAGGTTCAGAGTTCGTATCCTAGTCAGGTTGTAAGGATTATAAGTTTTACTAATATTTATTTTTTTTAAGCTTTGCTATCTTCTCTTATTTTCCATTTCCGGCCAGAATAACTGCGAAAGAGAATTGTTTACGTAAATAGGGTTGCAACTGTAGAAGTATCTAAGACATGGCAGAGAGAGCGACTTCTCGCTGCCTTTACCACGCGTGTGGTTTTCATGTCTGCCTTTAAGGCCAGAACTTAGTTCTTGCTGATATTAGATGACATATTGTAGTCTTTGCACTCCGCTCACTATATGCGTAGTATAAATGGCCAATCCTCGCGTTACTACTCTCTGTAAAGCATCTAAGTTTAGTTCTTATTTAGTTAAGTTAGTTTATTTATTATTTTCTACGTTTTAGACCATAAGTGCTGGTCTCTATATCTCGAAGTGCGGGAACGGCTGTACTCTGTGTGAGAAATAAAGGGTGAATTTAACCCTCCTTATCTTTGTTGTATTTTCTACACATGCACGAACATAGGTTTGTGTAAGCACTCCGTTCCGACTCAGGGCTCCAGTTATGTTTTCAAAATCAACTAGAAGGAAAAGTAGTCATGACAAGGTCACTGCACATTTTTTACATCTCCTGCTTCAAAATAGCCTAATGATTCTACAGCTTCATTCTTTTTCGTTTTATTTGTCATTTTTCTGATACTTTCCATAAGTTGTATAAGTTATATTTTAATTACGTGTATTGTGTATTGATTGTATAATATCTGAAAACAAAATACGAAAAAAAAGTAGGGAACCTCCTTATGCTACGTTTTACGTACCACCGGTAAAATGAAACTCCAAAAACTAGTTTCTTTCATATTTCATACTTTTAGTAGATTTCTGAAAATTATAAAGATTGCTAATATGTTTCACATGTAAAAAATGAGGTAATAACAGACCCAAAAATTTGAAATACTTGCATTACATTAAACTCATTAACAATATTTGTTATAGATTGCAGGTATTAAAACAAGAAGGGTATTACGTTATTTTCTCCTAAACCTTGTTTATGCACAAGAATTTTATAGCAAATGTTCTAACAGCTTAATATATTGAAATTTTACTGGAAAAAAAACCGTATGTGATGTATGTTTTTGCGCTATCACATTGGCGACTGTCTTTGAAAGTGACCAGTATTTTATGCAAGTAAATATCTCTATTTAATATTGCCTTTCTAAGATGACCATCTCTAAATAAGATCAAAAACATTTGGGACCGTGGGTAGTCCTCGGGAGTATCGCTCACTATGCATTTGAAAGAAGAAATTTAGCTAAAAAACTTAAAATATCCATTTCTTATATAAGTTATATTTTTTCATGTAAGTAAATGAATAAATATAGTAAATACTTTTTAATAAAATTAAATGCTTGCGATTATACGAAAGCTAGATATTTATTTCTTATAACGTTTATTTAAAAAAATTATTAGAAATAAATATTATCATAATTCATTTGTCTTCAAGAATTATAGAACTAAACCGATTCTTAACCGCAAAACTATTAGAGACTGACCTCCAATTATTCCGCGCTAAAAATATATTTCTTAAGACCAAAGAAAGTGTAACACTTCTTAGGCTTAAAGCATGAAAATAAATTTCAGCTTTCCTTTGTATCTTAAAACTGAAAATGCTGCATCAGCGTACCAGCGGAACGTATGTAATCGGTTATGCAGATTCAATGCACCCTCTATGACTTTACGCATAAATTAACAATAAACTCTCCCTGCCCCATCCAACAGAGTTTGATCGACGGCTCAGTCTCATTTCCCTTGATATGATATCTCGTAGTTGTATTACATCACAACGACTCTATAAGTTATTGCATCTTGATACGTAAATGGAAAAGCAATTGGGCAATCTGACTACAACCGATGGACATTGTCTCGAAATGGATTTATTTATGCAAGCAAACATATCATAGTTGAATTAGACAGAAGATGTAGCTTACATTTCGTCACCATGTCACGAATTGGATGCGTGTATAAATATCGGAATTTTTTTTGACAAGTAATTTGCGTCGTATTTATTGTCAATCAATATAACAAAAAAAGATCCTGGTCTTGAAACGTTTCATCTTATACGAAGAGAGAATACCAAAATAATGCGTCACAGAAATTCAGAAATAAAATACAAAAGACTACTATAAATAACATTCAAGGCTTTCCCATTTTTATAAAAAGATAATCATCTTCAAGCTTTCACATTTTACTAAAAAGCTCCTACATTAATGATAAATTTTCCTAGCTCCCACATTAATGAGAAATTTGTGGAAAAAATTCGGCCGCCTAAAATTAAAACCTTTCACCAAGATCTCGATTTTGAAACAATCTTTAATTGTCGCATCCGTTCATTAATTGCAGATTCCTTTACGTAAAGATCGGTAAATAAATGTAAAAATACATACATCAATTAGATTTATTCACTTACTAAATTGTAATAAAGAAGACATTCTTTAGCGAAGCCAAAGAGGGCAAAAACGTGGGGAACCTCCTTACGCTACCTTTTATGTACCACCGGTGAAATGAAATTCCAAAAACTAATTCAAAGTAATACAAAGGCAAAATTCTTAAATGCTTTATGGCGATCACAAAATTTGAATATATTGCCAAACATTGTTGTTGTTGTTGTTGTCGTGTCCATTACCAGATGGAAGAATGATTGCTAGAGCCTACTCCGAAGAGAGGTTGCCAAACATTGAAAGGTAGAACTAAGACAAAACTATTTCTGTTAAATTACCAAATCTTTGCCCAAAGAGCCAATGTTTTGTCATCATGCATTAGCTTTGTGTGGAACTGATAAAAATTTTAAGGAAATTTAACAAAAGAAAGTAAAATATATAAGATTACATTTAAATCAATTCTTCTCAGTTTTTGTATGTTTCGCCTGTGAAATTTTGAGATTTTTTAACAGTTAAAAATGAGTTATGGAATGATGATGTTAATGTGAAAGACCGAAATTGGAGAATGTCGACTTTCATCGGAGAATGTCAACATTCATCAAATACGTCGGTGAAAGATCGAATATAACATTGCATTCTTGTACACTCGGACCCTCACCGGTGTATGTCGACAATCACAGATATGCTCTTGTGTAGGTCAAAAAGAGAGGCGACTGGCTGTTTTCCATAAATGCAGTTGTAAAAGCAAGGGCCTCTTGTGCAATTTAAAGTCTCATAATAGTTTACGTTGTTGCAATGAATCAGATTTGAATCACATAATTTAGTAAGTTTTTTATTACTATTATTTTATTTTCTCATTTACTACGTACTGTATAATTAAGTAAATTTTTTAACTTCTATTATTTTCCTTTCTCATTTTGAATGTATTGTGTGTTTTTTCGCGACTGAATTACGAAGAAGAAAATATAATATTCTCATATATTCAACATTTACCAATGTTACCAATGTTACCAACATTTACCATTTACCAATGGTGAATGTCGACATTTACTGGTGTAAGTCAGAAATAAGAGTATTTGGAAAATATTTCCGACATACACCAAGCGATTATGTGAATGTTGACATTTGCCGGTGAAAGTCGACATTCTCCAGATTTCGGTGTTTCACAGTAACAATGACAGCCTATAGATTTAGATTGTTTGTAAAAATAATTCTCTCGGAGATAATTAATTTGACTTTATGCTTTCAAAGAAAATCCTTCAACCTAGAAAATTGTACTGGAGATTTGTAATTAAGAATAACGAGGCCCAGGTAGTATAAATTATTTATGGAGATATATGCTCTTGGATAAAATAAAGGATCATTAAAAGTCATTATTACAAAGGGCAATAAGTTACGTCCTTTACTTAATGCGTAAGTCTTTATTAAAAGGCAGCTGAATATGTTCTGAAAGTGTCTACAAACGATGCACCAGAAGGCAATCAAGAAACTGGCTAAATGACAGAATCACATAAAGTAATGGTCAGGAATGAATTTTTATGTGGAGAGAAAATAAAATGTAAGCGAAAAGGGCAAAAACGTACCTTTAAAAGCAGAAAGAAATATTTGTATAATTTCATCAATGACGTATACTGCCCCCAAAAAAGGGGGGGACACTTCGATATCTCGCGTTCTACCGGGCCGATGGACGAAATTCAACTTGCATTGTTCATGTCTCGAAAGCGCAAATTAGGATATACATTAGATTTATATATAGCATTGTTCTTATATGGGTATTTCGACACAAAATCGGACTTTTCTGAAAAGACATGCCAATTTGTTTCCATATTTCGATGTTCTACGACTCAAATTATGCCAAACTGCCAAGTTTTGTAAAGAGAGTTTTTAATCGCAGGAGTAGTTTTTAAAAAATTATCTCTCAAAATTTTAGCTCTTTAATGTTAATTGAATTTGGTATATATTTATTAATACCTCTTTTTTTAATTAAACGCATTTGATTCTTCCTTTCATATTTCGAAATTTAGGTTCATTCTAAATAAAATTCGCCAAATTTATAATTTATTTTTAAAATTTGTATTTTAAAATATTTTTTATAAATTTTTCGAAAAACAGTTTAAATTATAATCTATAAAAGTTTTGCCATAATCCTAAAGTAGATGTATTTCTAAAAAATTAGAAATTAAGTATTTTAGTTCTTTATTCAACATTTCCTAAGATATACGTGAATTTACATTTTGCTGCGTTTTGAAATTTGGCGTATATATTATAAGCGATAATGACGAAAATATGGTTTACGCACTCTGTTAAAATTATTTGAAAGTATGAACAGTGACTTTTTACCACTCGTGAACAATGAAAAAAAGGAAAGGAAAATAAGTTTGCTATAAATTAAGAAGTTCGCCAAGTGAATTGTTCTTGCCGCAAATTGAAACAAATACGCGAAGATAAATTTTTAAATTTCTCCATAAATATCTCACCAAAAATTACAAAATTTAATATCTAGGCATAATCTGAGTCGTAGAATCGAGATGTCGAAAAAATTGTTATTTTAGAAAAAGTCGGATTTTGTGTCAAAGTACCTATGTTAAGATATTGCTATGTATAAATTTAATATTATCTTATGCCGCGCTTTCGAGATATGAAAAACGCCATTTAAGTTTCATGAATCGGCCCAGTAGAACGAGAGATAGAACTATCCATTTTCTTTTTTTTACTGTTGTGTACTTCCTATTTACTGTTACATTAACACGTTTTAAGCAGATTAGCTTGAAAAAATAACTAAAATTTGTCTCAATAGTGCATTCTAATTATTTCAGAGCCTAAATTTACAAAACAATAATCTGGTTTTAAGACAGTTTCTGCACTGATAGTAGTGCGAAAAGAAGAAAACATATTCATCAAATAAACCGAAATATTCCTTAAATACCTTTTTACTGCTGAAAAATGCTGATAAAAGCAAAATGTTTCAGATTGTCTCCCATCATGATCAGAGAGTTTAAGCTGGATATAAGCTTCTGGTAAATAAAAATCCCTTGAAAATTGCTTAAAAGTACTTTTTAATAGTTTGAATGTGACATACGTTTTCGTTTGAATATTGATCGCATTCGTTTAACCTAATGTACTATTCTTTGATTTAATTTCATTATTTATACTATTTCTTAGTGGAATTTTGTTTAAATTAGTGCAAGTTTCATATTTATTTCATTTTTAACATTAAAACCTAACTTCTGGGTCATAACGCAAACGGGCACATTTATGTCAATTAATTTCAAAAACGGTATCTTCCTTCCGTTAACTAACGTTAGATGATTTTTTGAACTGATCTAAAAGATTAATCTCTTATAAATTTAAAAACAAACTGTTTAAAGAGATAGTTATACCATTTTACATTAGTTATATTAGCTTCTCAGGAATCCTCGTATATCAGAAATAACTGTATTTAGCAACATCTATCAGAAAATTTTAAATAATGATATTTATAAGATTAATTATAACAAATTTTAATTGAAGAAAACGTTTTTTCATATAGTGAGTAAATAGGCAATATTGAAAAATTGAAAATGGTAGAATTATGAACAATTTATAAATTGCGTATTTGAATTCTGAAGAAGATTCTGGAGATATTCGGAAAAATTAATTCTTCCCGAATTCTGAAGGAGAACTATTACATTCAGTAAAGTTAATACTTCCGTAAGGCAAATGGGAAAAAGTAAAATGTTTCCCCGTAAAGAAAAACCAAAATTTTGCCTATACAAAGAAAAATATGTCTTCTCTAATTCTTATTCCGATTTCAACTAAACAAATAAAATAATAAGACTACAAAATAATAGTTATCTTCAAAAATAAAAAATATTCTGTTCTACTGAAGTAAGTAAAGATTTCTCTAATTAATTAATGATTTTTAAACAATGATTTAGAGATTTTTAAAGGAAATTATTTATTGCAATATTATAATCAACACTGCAAATAATGCAATAGTGAATAATTTCATAAACTTAATGTATCAGTACCCAACTGAAGACAAATTCTGTTGTTCCCGGTCCCTTTGAATAAGGACCTTAATATATTTACTGCTTATCAAGGGATAGCCTATTTAAGGGGCATTGGAAAAGAGTTTTAAAAATAAGGCAGAGAAAAAAGTAAAAATAGAAATAACCTTTTTAATAATCTTTTGAGGTTCCGTAGGCACGTTTGTGCTAACTTAAAGACAGTTTTGTGGCAAAAGAACAATGAAATGGAAAGTTAATCCTTCTCTTTTGGAAACTGCTTTTCAGTAAAGGGAAGCAATAGCTTAGAAAAAAGCAAATTGTGGAGCAATCGAAAACGTATTTCACATTCGCAAAACTCAAAATACAGTTAATCTTGCTACAGTTCTCTGTGGGGGAAGAGAAAAGTGTTAGCAAGGCAACCCAAGACAGGGACCAATGGGAAAGAAAAGGTGGTTAGATGACAACCATCTGCTAAGGCACAGAGATTTCACAATGTGGACAGAGTAAAAACTTCTATCATTCTTAGTTCTATCATTCTTAGAACTGCAGAGCAAAAGAAGTGAAATTTTGTACTTGTGTGTTATTTTTGCAGAGGTCGTTTATCACAGCTTCAACAAGGAAAAGATTAAGGGATGGAGAAAAAATAAAAGCATTATGAATTACTAATTCAAATGAACATTCCAAGACTGTACAATTTAGAAAACTGAAGCATGTGAAATTGATACAATAGTGTTCAATTTTTTTTGTTCCTTAAGAGCAAAACGTATTTCTGTAAGCGGAGTATTACTGCAAGAAGAGCTAAAAGACGTTTCGAAAAGTCTGGGATTACTTAACTTCAAGTAATCATACACAAGAAACTTGATTATTTTATCGAATTTCATCTAGGATTCTATGCTTGAAAGGGGAAAAGTTCTCTGGTAATGAAATCTCCAAGTATGGTCTGTGTATGCTTTGTTGTAATATGGAAGAAGATTTTGAGCATCCATTTGTACTTGAAAGAGCCAAAAAAAAGATGCTTAGAAAATCCAAAAGGTTTATCAGTTCATTGCTATGTAATAAAAAGTCATGGATGACACAAAGCATAATGTCAGAAAGGTTGATTGCTCTTGATGAAGCAGTGTCAAGAAAAAAAAGAGGTAGATTCTGCTGTTTCTTAACAATTAGCTGCCCACCCACTAAATGTAAAACTGAAATAATTGAAATTAGTGTTTTTTCCACCTAATCCAGTATTAGTATAGCAGCCTTTGGACCAAGGTATAATTAGAAGCTTCAAGGTTTATTACAAAAAAAATATTTATTTTTGCATGTTCTTTGTCAAGCTACTTGCCGAAACAGAGATCAGCTTAAAAATGGGTAATTGAATGGCATTCACTGGACCAAAAAGGCTTCTAATCTGTTCCCAAACGTTGTACTTAGCACTGTTTTAAGAAAGGAAGTTTTTAAATTCGAGTTTCGAGTGCCCTTAATGAAAATGAACTGTTTGAACTTAACAAAATTAGCTTCATTGCTCGAATGCAAGAATATTTAGGAATGGATGAAAACTTATGAAGACACCAATGAACACACAAAATATTTAATTTCAGCTGAAGTTGATGATGCAAGCTTTCAAAAACAGCTTAAAAAGCAGTGCAGAAAACAAAGAAAAGCCAGACGAAACACATGACGTAAAAACTGTACAGATATCTTAAAACACACCTCCCAATAAAAAATATTCATGTTAACTCTGGTGACAGTAAAAGAAGATCGTTGGTGACTTGATTTCCATGACCACACGGAAAAAATACTTGTAAGGCACAGACTTTCAAACAAACCAGTGCAACGGATTATTTTCAATTAATTTTTCTAAGTACTAAACTCTGTTGTTAATTTCACACATTTTTGTAATAACCGAACTAAGACTTTTCATTTTTCATTAACTTCAAGTTAAAGTAAGTACCTGTAAGCATGTTATTTATTTATATATCATTTATTTAAAGCTTGATACAACCTGAGTTTCTCATTAAATTACATTATTTTAGTATGCACAATCTGAAGAAGTGACATCTATTTAAGGGACAGTGTGTGGCGGGTGGAATTTATTGGATATTGTATCTGTATTCTCTTTGAAAACTATAAATTTCAACAAACTAAGATTTTCAACGAAGCTAATTATTTGGTATAAGGAGACATTAATGTTTTTGCATTACTCAATATAAAAATCAGAAATATTATCTTTGTAAAGAAAGGTATAAGTTAAACTTTACAATACAAATTCTTATGTGATAGAAATTCTGATCCCAACTTCCTTCTAATATAAATTCACTCCAGCTTCTGAGAAAAAAATTTTAAATAGTAAAAAGAGAATAAAATAATAACTATCTATGAAATTAATAGTCATTGTGTTCTATTTCCTTCTATTTTTTCCCTGGAGTGCTTTCTAGCGAAAGCGAAAATTCACTAATGATAAAATATTAACTCTCCCTAATTAATGATTTCTTTACATAGAAATTTTAATTTCTTTTCTTGACACAAACTATTGCATTTTCTTAAAACAATAATCTCCATGGCGTCGAATGTTTCACAGAGATAAGCTTCTTACCACGCCAGACATTATCGGCGCTGATCCACAATTCATTGTCACTTTCTAAAAGCTTCAGCCAAGAGAATAATTCGAGAAATGAAAGAGAATTTGGTGGTAATAATATCATCATTGAAAACAATTCCTATTTATTATGATAAGTATTCAAAGACACAAAACGCAAAAAATTAAAGAATATTAAAATTGTAATAAATTTATTCATCTTTCTGTTATTAAGTAACAAAACCCTTCCCAAAATTTTAATGCAAATAAAATATGTTCACTTGATATGAAATTCTAAACTTATAACTTTCATAATCATATTTGCTATTTTAACATTTTTTAAAGACTTTCAGAAAGTCAGTTGTACAAAAACTCGCTTAAATTGATAACACATAAAAAATAGCTAGGCTGACCTCGGTATTCGAATGATTTTCAGAGGTAGAAAGCATGGGAAATAATTGCTTCTTGGCGGGTTTCGAACTATGGACTTTCTACGCCCTCGAAATAGATAAAACTTTCTTTTCGTTTATTTTTTAAAATCTGTGTTGAATTAATACTGCTATTTTGAGTAAATTTACATAAGGAGAAACACCCCACTATTTTAAAATTAGGGAACATTCGACACCAGGTTATTATTAAGTTTAATACACCGTTTTATGCATTATGCAGTTATCTCTTCCTAATTCTCGTTTCTTCAAACTGAACGGTCTCAAACACAAATTGCATGTGAGCCGAATGCACGATCTACACAGCTCAGGGAACAGCATTTCTTTTTACTTAAAATGACAATGTTTTATTAATATAAAAGAAATATTCAAAATATTTTTTTTATTTCGCTTATTAAATTTTTATTAAAACTTTCATAAGCAATTACAATCATATGCAAAAAAACTTATATTTATTTTTTATCTGGAAGATTAGTACCTGTGACATATTTTTGTTGATTATAGTTTGCTAATCAAGTATACTAACAGCTAAATATTAAATTTTCAAGCGAACATTTATTTTAAATGTCACTCTGAAAATTTTTAAGCAAGTTGTTAAAAGTAAGTTGTTGAACGACAAATTAAATATGTAATCTTTCCAAGTGAGATAAAACTTTCGAATAAATAAGGACAACTTAGTCTCATTTATAAAATTTGTCTTCTATGTATACATATATATATATATATATATACACATTATTACGTTCGTACGCGTTCGTAATGGATTAAATTCGCACAGAAACGAATATAGTTTTATGAAAGTTATTTTCAAAATATGCTACAGCTCTCCTCAATATGGCAGAGCACAATCATTAATTCTGCTAAGAAAGTTTAGTAACACAAGGTAATGCTAAAAACTTCAAAATCGTAAGCTCGCATGGCGATTTCTCAATAATCTAAACTGAAGAACTGATGCTCTGTCCTGTCTTACGTAGGTTTCTTCCATCCGCCAAGAAATGTCCGTGACTTTTCCTTTCTCAAAATTACTAGAAGAAGGCATACACAGTTACGTTACATATGGCCGAATATAGTTACAGTTGCATAGGGATCGGACTAACTACAGTTACACAGAGATTCAGACCAAAGACATCACCGAATAGCAGCCAAGCTCGGAAACTCTGGGAGATTTCCTGCCATATTTGTCGACAAAAATTAGTCACCAAACCAATCGCTAGCTAGGCGTTGTGGGATTTCACCTTCTTATTTCATAGTTCAGTCCTTGAAACCCCAAACACTGGTAAGCGAATAATCGCTAGAGTGTGTGAACAGAGAGGTAAGACTCAAGAAGGTTTAACTACTCTTTATTTCTTAAAATAAATATGACACAATCAGCTCCTAACTCCGAATGTACAGCAGAGCCTCCACTTGGACTTGAATTCAAATTAATATGAAATTAAACTTAACTAAGCTTAACTAAAGCTAACTGAAAGATATAGCCGAAGCTATCAAGATTCTAAGTAGTTGGCCCTAAATCTTAATTAAGTCGGCGAAGCCAAACAAGGGCCTAAAGTACGGCCGAGCGGAGCAATAGCTTAGAGAGAGATGTAGCCAAAGGCAAACTCGCGCTAGTCAGGAACTCGGACTCTCTAACGAAGTTGGCGAAACATCGACTTAAATACTACTCTTACTCATTTGCATTAACCACGTTTCTGAAAATACATTCTGGTAGGAAATTGTAAGCTGAAGCTAGAAGGGATAGGAAAGATGCATAAACTTAAAATAACTGTTATAAAATAAGGATAAAACTTACAGCGTTATTGGTGAGAAAGCCATTTACATTGATGTTAAATGAACTTAATTATTATAACCTATTTTCCGGCGTTTCTTTGCTTCTGATGTCTTTCATGTTACATTATACAAGGGAATTTACAGTGAGTAAACCAGTATTGGAAATTACGTATAATTGATCATATTAGCTAACAAAGTAAATGCTTGACAATTTTAGCCGGACATAACGAATACAGGAGGTAATAAACACACAAATCCAATACAACTTTCATTTTGGTATGCCTTTTACATAAAATATACAACAAAAAGTTAAATTTGCATGTCAAAAACGTATTGGCCAGATCATACAGCAAAATGTGGAAACAAAATTTAATACTTCATATTGATACCTATTGCATTTATAACAGCTTGTAATCCGTTTCTCATACCGAAAACCAAAGTCTTAATTGTACTGTGGAGAATTTTGTGCCGTTCTTGCAGGAGTGTACGCTTAAGTTCATCTTTACACGAAATTTCATGTTTTCTGACCTCTAGGTTTAATTTGTAACATATATTTTTAAAATTGGATTTAAGTTAATTAATTATTTTAAATTGGATTTATGTTAAATGATTTTGGTGGTGTTTTTAACTGACGAGGAATGTTATAGAGTAAACCACTCCCGGATGTGGTTCGCTGTATGTTTAGAGTCATTGTCCTGTTGAAATACGAATGATGTTCCTAAGCTAAGTTTTTGGCACTGAATTTCAAATGGCGCAATATGTCAATGTATACACGTGCTGTCATAATACCGTTAATGAGGCATAGGTTACCAACACCGTTTGCTGCCGTACAGCTCCAAACTACGACGCTGTCTGCACTATGTTTCGCAGTCGGTGTTAAATGTTGTTTTTCCAGTTCGGTACCATGTTTCACAGTCAGTGTTAAATTTTTTTCTTTCAATTCGATGTTTGAATTTCTCAACACATATTGTCGTCCATCACTCCCAAAAATGTTAAGGTTCGATTCGTCGGAGAAAATAACTCTATTCCAAAACTCGTCTGATAAATTAACATGAGATTTTGCAAAATCTAATGTCTTTCTCCTGTTTATTTCTGAAATGAAAGGTATCTTTCTAGCTGCCCTTCCCTAATAACGTCCTTTATGTAAAACATTCCGTATAGTCTGTACACTAAACGTTTTGTGCGAAGTATTAGCAATATCTTTGGCTAACTGGAGTACACTTGTTTTAGGGTTTTCTTAACCTCTTTGATAATGCCACGTTTTCCCTTGCAGAAAATATTCGAGGCCGTCCACTTCTGATTTTATTTTCCTCGATCCTGTATCTTTGAATTTTTACAACACTTCTAACAAATAAACTTATGTTCAGCTTTATTCCCATAGCATGATAAGTTAAACCCTCATTTCAGAGCCGAATAATTTTGTTTTTAACATTAACATTCAACTTCTTCGACTTCGAAGCGATTTTATGACAGTATGCTTTAAAATAATAATAAATCATTAATAATAATGCATTTAAAATAATGCTTTAAAAGAGCACTGCATACTTTATACTAACACGGTTTCTTATCAGTCTAAACAAGTGACCTCAAAATAACAATATTTGCGTAGCAGTAAGAACTTTGGCAATACTTGTTTGACATGCAAATTTATATTTTTGTTGTATACTTTGTGTAAAAGGCATATTAAAATGAAAGTTGCATTAGATTTGTGCGTTAATGAGTTCGTTATGTACAGTTAAAATTGTCAAGCATTTTCTGTTAGCTAATATGATCATTTATAGGCAATTACCAATACCTTTTTTACCCACTGTATATTTACATAACACATTACACTCACTAACATTATTCATATATATGCAAAATTCATAATAATAAACTATACTTTTCACTATAGTCTAACACTTAGGTCATTTCGACGCAAGAGACATGAAAATAAGGAGTGCCCTCACCGGGACTCGAGACCTGGACCTCTCGAATGCGTGTCAAGTATGATTCTAATTACACCATGAAGGCATGCACAAAGGAGGAGAAAATATCTTATATACTCCCCCTTTTAAGGGGCACCTAAGGATTAGAGGACCTTTATTGCCAAATCCTAGTGGCAATGAATTATCTTCTGCCATCATTTTTAGTTATAGAATCATTAGATTCAAGACTCAAGAGTATCACGCCGACGTGAAAAATAAAATAGGCAAATCGACAATCTTGTATTCGGCGTAAATGTTGTAAAATCTCAATCGATTTCGAGGGCAAAACAGGTCCCCCTTCATCAGAAGCAAAAATTATGCTTTGATGAAATTCTTGATGATCCTCAAGAAGATGCTCCTTACCCGTTTTGCCCTTGAAATCGTTTGAGATTTTACAACATTTACGGCGAATACAAGATTGTCGATTTGCCTGTTATAATCATTAGGTTTTTTTGAAGACAAACAGGGGAAACATACGCAGCGACCTCGCTGGTACTCGAACCCTGGAACTCTCAAACACTCGTCAAGTATGCTTCCAATTACACCACGAAGGTATAGAAAATACCTTTAAACCTAATCAGATTTATCATCTTTTCTAATCTCGCATCGACAATCTTTGTGTTATAACTTAATTTAATGCATGAACAACGATGATTCTTAACCTTTTGCTAAAAAATAGTAATTCATTTTTAAAAAATGAATATAACTCGATCAGTCGTTTTCCAACAATACAGAAAAAAAAAGAAACACTAGAAAATACAAAATCTTCTTGTAACAGGAAAATCTCAAAATCCATACCTTTTAAGGATGTTACTTATCTATTTATACGCACTTTATAAAACAAAGACAAAAATCGGAAAAATTCAATATAATTAAAGAAAGTTTGTCAAATATAGACCAAAGAAATGTCAAAGGAAAGAAACATTGTAATACTATTGATAATTGAACTTCCCATTCTTCATATACTTCAAGAAAAATTCCGTAAAAACTGAATCCTTTCATTCCAAAAAAAAGTTTACTCGTTTTTATAACCTAAGGATCAAAAAGTAATCTAAGTATATTACAGAAGATGAGTGATGAATGTAATTTTAACTGGATTAGGAAATAGAAATCTTTGTTATATAAACCAGTTAACTGATCTTTACTTAATGCAAGGAGCTTGAGGTAATTTTTATATTATCAAACCGAAATTTATTTTCTCTGGCATTTATTTATGAAATATCTAATCACGATTGTGCTGAAACAGAGGAAAAGTCGCGCCACAACTTGTTCTTTCGTCTGCTTATGCGACTAAACTATAAACTACATAAAAAAGAATATCTGAAATGTTTCAAATTTTAAATTACGTCCAAAGGGGCGTTTTTTTAACATTGTGTGTGTGTGACATTTATATACCAAATATGATGTTCTTCGCACTTAAACCATAAAATTCAGTTCAAGAGCAATATCGCAAAATAATTTAAAATTGAGCGTATCATTAAAATTTCCGATACTCAGGCTCACGCGCTGGAGATAAAAAAAAAGGTTTTATGAGTTTGTTGATCAAAAATTCGTTAAAATTTTACAAAATAGGAAATCGATAATAAAATAAATTCCAGATTTGAAATTTGGGCTTCCAGATGCCCATATTAACAGTAGGATTGCATCATTCAAAATTGGATGGCTCTAGGTACCATTGGTTAATCAAAATCTGAGAAACATACATACATTTATACAGATTCTTCATTATTTAATTACTTCAAATGTAATACAGGGCAATAATATTTGGTGGCAATAATTTGAAAAGCGAAACAACGCTTATAGTGAATCAACGCAAAATGCCAAAACGAAATTAATAGGCCTTCTGGGCAAATTGTCCTTTTGGACTAAAAATCGCAATAATTATGCATTTCCGTGGTAATGTAAATATAATACGGATTTAAATCATTATTGCAGTTTTTATTAAATATTATTTCAATAGTAGATTTAAGTGGTATTACAATAGAAATATTTAAATATTATTATAGTAGTAAACAATGTAAAAAACCTGTATCCTAAATGTAATGTTTAATGATAAAAATAAACGTTTCAGTTAAAATATCATTTTAAACAATTTTAAGTGCATCTACAGACAGTATTGTTTTCTCCCAAGACCTTCTTAGATTACTCACTCTGCTTTTTTGAAAACATAACCCCAAAATCTAAGGTAATTTGAATCGCCACTTTTCAATATCTTCACGCGAACTTGGAGTAATGTAAAATTGTAGCATTGGATTTATAGAGTTACCTTTTTTGAAACCTTTGGGAAAAATATTCAAAGAATAAAAATATTATTTTAGGGACGAGTGAACAATTTCATTTCCATAGTGCTCAACGTTTTGTTGAGAAACTGTGTCAAATCCTTAGAAAATAAGGCATAAAAGTAAACTTTGAATAGCTACTTTTATGCCTTTTATATTCCAGTGAGATTTCTATAAGTCTCTTCACTGTGAAAGCATTCTGCAAACTGACTGTATATTTTTGGAAGCTACAAAGGAAAGTCAATTAATAGACTAACTTCTGTGGGATAACAACAAGAAATAGCCATGAGGAGCATACAGGGCCACAAATCAGTCAGGGCAGTCAGAGCAGTTCGAAAATATCTACTATGGTAAAAGAATGAATATGAGGGAAGCAATGAAATGTAACGAGTTTTTGTGTTGCTAGTCCATTTTCATAGATTAGCGGAGGACATGATTGCTTCCTCATATGTGCAATACATAATGTTGCAGTTTCGAAAAGCAAATGGCAAAGCAAGGCTTCAAATGGCAAATTAAACCAAAAGTACCTTGCTGGATTGGGAAGGGGGAGCTCCATCAAAACCCTCCGTACAATTCAGTCTCAAACTGGCCTCAAAAAATTTGCATTTGTTTAGTGCTCTAGAAGTTCACTTTAGAAACACAAATATTTCGCCATAATGCAGATATATTGAACAATAGTTCCATGCGTAGCTTCGATACAAACTTAAAGATTTGAATGCAGCAAACTTTGGAACCGTCCCACATCTACAGGATGACAGTCTCAATGTTGGTGACGGTCATGTGGAAAAGTTAAACTGGTTCTTATAATAGGTATTTCAAGCATTTTTACCTTCATAGATTATAGAGTTTGGTCTTCTTAAGGAGCATACACTAGACTAAAACGCTTAAGGATAAATGGCGCTATGTCTAGTAAGTACAACAGAACAGGGAAACGGTATAAAGGGCCTATTTATTAATCCAAATAAAGATTGCTTATCGAAAGCAAGCCTTTCGTCTTTAAACCAAAGATAATCGATAAATTAAAGTTAATGAATTTTCAAGTGTGGCTTCAGAGTTTAACCAGCGCGCAAGTTGGTTTTGACCGAAGTCGGCAAGTTAAGCCTAATGGAAAAAATAACTCAACGCCGTAGAATTCTAATCGCTAAAGAATCAACGTTAAAGTTAGCAACGTAGTCTTCAAGCAAGCAGAACAAGCTCTGATTTCACCCTTCAAAACCTTTCTTTAAATAGTTCTTCCTTTCTACCTAATTTTAATACCGCGCACGTTAGAAATTGGCATTGTCGAAGGGAAACAAAATTAACATAAAGTAACGAGTTACAAAATTAACATGAACCTTACAAGCTATTTATAATGAGTACAGAATAAGTACTGACTATACCACATCTTTACACAGTTTCTGAAAGATAAATTTCTCAATGTCAGGAGAATTGTAAATATTGTAATATATTGCTAAAAATAGCTTATGAAAAATAAATATTCTGTGTACTACATTTTATTTTTTGAAATAGTATATTTTCGTACATAATATGTTTTACTTACTTTTCCTCTTCATTTATTTTCAGCTATATATCTTTAGGACATTCAAATAATATAAATTCTTAACTAAATTGAATCATTAGTAGTTCAAAAATTATTCTTCGTTAAAGCTGTAAGATAAAGAAAGAAACATTGCGTTATTGTCGAAAATTTTCATTTTTTTAGATTTTTACATCATTCTTTACCTTTCCTTCAATTCCAGTATTATTTTTCTTATTGCCCATTGTTTAGTATTCTCTGAAATGATTGTATTGCTTCATATGTGCTTAAATCAATTACTATTTCATTTGCTTCTGTTTTTCGTTAACTTAATTTCTTATTCTTTTCTCGATATGGGAAAGTTTTTCGAATAAGAGTTTCTAAATTCAATCAGTTAAAATTGTTTCAAGTTTTCTAATTAAAGTATTCAGGCCCTTTTATATAACTAGAAAGGAGACTTTTAGAAAATATTCAAGACAAGGATAATTTTTTTTTTCCAATTTTCTTTGCATTTTATTGTAGCAGAGTTTACCCTCGTCATTGCGTGTCCTTTTTCCTTCTGCATTTGCGACAGCAGTTCTTATACTTGCGTACTCTTTTCTATTATTTTAAGCTTTTTACTTTATTTGTGCACCTATTTAGAAATTTTGTATTGTGAGAGTTTCTTTCTTTTTTTTTTATTTTTATGAAAACTCCTTATTAAATTTAAATATCTACTTCCTCCCGAGTAGAACAAGTTTTAATTTGGATGTTTCAGTACTGAGACATTTGAATAATATTTTTATTTGAATCTTTTATAAGTGTTTCATTCAAGATTCTACCTCAATAATACTGCTAACGCTACTACTGCTAACGATACTGCTAATCCCAATAGTATTGCTTTTTTAAATGCGGTGATATACATTACCTAATTCTACATACCAAAGTTTCTCGCAGTGAATGTCGTAAATAAAATAAAAATTATTTAAGACATTACGAAAAAAATTGAGTCTTAAGATAAACTTAAACATTAAGCATATTAAACATATTAGCGCATTAAAAATATTAATGCTGGGCATACAGGATTTACAATGAATATATTTATTGCTCATAGGTTACCAGCATTTGCAAGACTAAAGATCCTCTTGACTTTAGTGGCTTGCAATAAATCCGAACGCATTTTACTCGGACTCAAATGACTAATCTAAGAAAAAAGAAAATAGAAAGAGAATCAAATTGGAAGAGAAACATACAATTGTAAAATTAAAAGTAGAAGAAATAGCAAACTGAATTTGGTGTAGATATTAAATAAAACTTCATATATTTCAAGGGCTATCAGTTACAAGTCCCTCTTCTTTAGACCAAAAACGTTTGCTCAAGAAAAGAAAAGTGGATATGATCGCCCTCGAAATCGATAGAGTTGTAGGGTTCAACTCTTTAAATCTTAAGCTCTTACTCAGAACCCCATGAACACACTTAACAAGCGAATAATCGCTTAAGTGTGAACAGAACACGTAAGACTTGAGAAGGGTTTAAAACCCTTTACTATTCAATATATTTACAATCATTTCCAGCTTGGAACTTTACAATAAAGCCGCCACTCGGGCTTGAACTTAAATACTAATAAATTGAACTAAAACTAGCTTAACTAAAGCTCTTAAATAATATAGCCGAAGCTATCAGAATCTAAGTAGTTGGCTTTTAAGTATTAATTGAATCGGCGAAGCCTAGCAAGGGCCTAGATATGGCCGAGCGTAGTAACAGCTACGAGAGATATGGCGCAAACGCGCGCTAGTCAGGAAATCAGACTCTCTCTGTTGAAGTCGGTTAAGTCACGACTTAAATAGTACTCATTCTCATTTGCATTCTCTGAGTTTCTGAATTCACATTCTGGCAGGAAATTGTAAGCTGAAATTAGAATAAGATAGGAAAGATACAAAAACTTAAAATAACTGTTAGAAAACGTATAATAAACCTTACAGAGTGTTATTCAAAATCTACATCAGACTCAGGCTGAAATTTTTGGGAATTTTATTAAAGGGAATGTCTGTACTTTTAGTCAATCCAAAGTACAGTAAAGACTTCATAGTGTTTTACACAGTCCTCTCACTCATCTAGTTAAGTTTTATGATGTCAGTTTTACACACCGAGGCAAATAGAAAACGTAAATTTCCAACAATTCTATTCGTAAATTAATGTATTTAATATTAAAGCTTTCAAAAACATACTCTTATTAATAAGTCAATAGCTTATTTGATTTAAGTAAGGCCTATATATTAATCATTTTAAAATTAATTTTATTTCCTTATGCCAAATGTGACGATATAATTCTTTATTCACGTTTTCTCGAACTGTATGGGACACAAATGCATAGCTTTTTAAGTATAAATTATCTACCCAGATCGAAAATTCCAAGATATATACAGTATTACCAGAAACTCCAACGGATAAGTGTTAAACGTAGCTAGCTCAGTATGGTATAATAAAAATACATGCTCAAAAGGCCTCATTTGGAAGAATAACACGAGGTATTAATATTACATTCATTTCAAATAAAAGCTTTGAAAACTGGCAGTTCGACCAGACAAACAGGCTGGTTTCGTAGTTAGGTTTAGTGATTTTCCCCATATGTAATGATATGTAAGATAATGAGTCACATTTCTTCAGAAAGTCCACCACGAAACCATACCTACTCTTAAGCAGATAGCACTCATTGTTGGCCATATTCCAAAACCCTAACCTAACCCTCTGAAGTAGCAAATTATTAATAGATACGACAGAGTAAAAATATTTTAATGCAAAATTTTCAGAATTTTCTCATTTCACACGTTAAATAAATACCATTAGCCTGGATGATCATCTTGGTATATTATTCAATATGCTGTTATAGCTCCTCTGCATAATCCAAAATACATCTGTAAGGCAGAAAAATACCTCTGATTGCATTATTAACAAAATTTAATAATTAGTGCTAAAGGTTAAAAAATATTTTTGTACTCTAACAGATTCATAAAAATGCAGTATTTCTGCGTAATTTTAACCCAAAATACACTTTTCTTTTCTTTTTGCCTGTTATACTTATTTTTATGTTCCTCTAGTTTGAGCCAGAAACAAATAATACGTACCGGGAAACAAATATATTTCGACACTCGATTTTTTCGTTTTTACAAGATTTGTGTTTGTCATGTTGTCACAACAAATATTCCAGCAATCCTGGGAGACTATTACGTACCAATATATGTCCAGTTGCGAAAAGAACAATCACTCAAAAGACGACAGTCCAAGCATTATATGTGCGTTTTTTTACATTCGCAAAGCGTATGTTGGCAAGCAAAACTAGAATTACGCTGAGATTATCTAAAGTAACAAAGACCACGAAAGTTAGAAAAACCAACCCAAAGTACTTTTTTGTTATTTTCTTAAGCGAGATATCTATCTTTTTGACATATTTGAACCATCTAAATGGATTGCTAAAGAAGACTGTCTTTAGAGACTGAAGATTAACAGCTTATAAATGTTCTGTTGAAAGCTTGACGAGTATAAAATGATTGATGTAAATGCAGTTTATAATAGCAGGCTTCATTTCTTCTCCAGGCTTTGAATAAATATGTGTGCCTTGTTTTAAATGATTATTACAGTTTTCTTCAGCATACGTAGACATAAAAGCATCTTTCTTAGTTTTCTGATTTCTTCGTGCTATTAAAATGCCCTAGATTACAATTTTTATTTGAAACAAATTAATAATAATGCGCCATAAAATTAGAATTTTGCATTGGAATTCACTGATAAGCTTGTAGAATCTTTTAACTCATATATTTCAAATCTGTCTGTAACTTTATCTTTTAACTCATTGTTTTATTATTTTTATTTTATTATTCACTTCGGCTTTCGTCAGTTATCACCAGAATGCAAATTAGTTAACGCGGTGTAAGAACATTCTTGTAGTTAAAGACCTTTCTTAAACTGTTAGACTTACCTGAATCGGCTTTAATATTTGCCAGCCCTTTTCTTCTCGAATAGAAGCCTGAACCAATAATTTAATAGCTTAAATTTTACTCTGACTTTTTATATTCTGATAAATCTCAGAAAAGCGCGTGACTTTGATTTGTTAATTACACAGAGCGTCTAAATCTAAACAGTACTTTCTTCAGAGTCCGTGATTATTTATCTGGAAAACTAAAACAGGGCAATAAGTCGCTTGACTCTTTACAGACAGATAATAATGGCTAGTGACGCTTACTGCTGGTCCGAATTTCGGAGAAGGCATGAATACTTTAAAGCGTACAGTATCTGTACGGCTAAGGGACACTCATAATACACCATCAACCTAAATCTCTAGAAATGTAATGGGTGGAGAAGGCTAGGAGATACTCAGACAGCACACTGAAGCTTTCTTCCTCAGAATTTCAACCGTGGCGGAAGCGTAACGGCTAGCAAAGCTGCTAACTGCCCATGGATACATAGTTTCTGGTCATGCTTCAATCTAAACACCGTGCAGATGACATCCGTCCTAGTTCGTGCCGTACGGAATTGAACTTCATTTCTGTGGAAATGTGACATTGGCATACAAGGTCTGTTGCTCAGTACATATTTTCTTTCCTTTTGTTACAAGATATTTTGAAAAGTACAGTATTACATATCAACATTCATATTACATAATTGAATACTTATATATAACGGAAATTATATAGTATGTATACATATATAGGCATATGACAATGCATCAGATGAACACTACATCTGGTGTATAAATAAGTCAAATGTACTACATTTAAGTGATGACAATCAATGTGGAAAAAAAACTTTAACACTACAAATATATATAAATGACATTATGCAGCACTGTTTATGGTATTTCCTGTGTCACATTGGCATTTTCACAATAATGGAATGAGCACTTATAGTACAAGAGTTAGCTAACTGTATATAACAATGTATTACACCGGACAAGTACATAAATATATGTACAGTGCGCAAAAAAGAGGGGGGGGACAGTTCTATATCTCTTCTCTTGGGCCGATTGACGAAATTCAAATTGCGTTTTTCATGTCTCGAAAGCGCGACTAAGGATATGTATTAGATTTATATATAGTATTGTTCTAATATAGGTATTTTGACACAAAATCGGACTTTTTCTGAAATGGCATGCCAATTGTTTTTCACATTTCGATTCTACGGCTCAAATTATTCCTAGATATTAAATTTTGTAAAATTTGGTGAGAAATTTAATGTTTTATCTTGGCGCACTTTTTTCATCTGCGCCAAGAATAATTCACTTGGCGAATTTCTTAATTTATAGCAACCTATTTTCCTTTCTTTTTTTCATTGTACACGAGCAAAAAAAGATCATCGTTCATACTTTCAAATAATTTTAACAAAGTGCGTAAGCCACATTTGGCGTTATTATCACTAAAACAGATATGCCAAATTTCAAAACGCGCCAATATGTAAACTCATGCTTATCTTAGAAAATTTTGAATAAAAACTCTAATTTTTTGCAAGTGTGCCTAGAAATATATCTACTTTAAGATGATGTCAAAAATTTTACAAGCTACAATACAAAAATTGTTTTCGAAAAAGTAATAAAATATATTTAAAAACATAAATTTTTAAAATAAATCATAAAAATTCTGCGAATTGCTTTTGGATCAAGCCTAAATTTCGGATTCTGGAAGAAGGAATCAAGTAAGTTTCATAAAAAAAGAGATATTAATAAATACACATGAAATTTAATTAACATTGAGGAGCTAAAACTTCAGGAGTTAATATTTTAAGATCTACTTGTGCGATTTTTACAAAGCTTGGCAGTTTGGTATAATTTGAGTCGCAGAAACGAAATATGTAAAAAACACAGTCTGTTATTTCAGAGAAAGTCCGATTTTGTGTCAAAATACCCATACTCGAACAATGCTGTATATAAATCTAATATATATCCTAAATTGCACTTTTTGAGACATTAAAAACGCAAGTTGAATTTGATCAATCAGCCCAGTAGAACGGGAGATATAGAACTGTCTTTTTTAGGAAGCTGATTCGATGGAACAAAGATTTTTAATGTCAAAGAGTTAAATAACTGTATAAATATTAAATACTGATATTATAGGAGCCGAAACTGAAATTTAGCTACTTGGGGAATGACTGCGGTCATCAAAATTATGGATAATGACATCAAAATGATCACCAAAATCAAATGGTCATCAAAATTAAAGGATAATGACAGAAATAAAACGTAACTGATACTTAAAATGATATAAATTCATTAATAGAAATATTGAAATTAAAACCAAATTTATGGAAATTGGGAAATGATGGAAAATTTAAGTCACCTCTTGTGAAATTTTGTTTCTTTAATATAGTGTATGTTCACCTCGGACAGATATGTATGCCTCACATCTTAATTTCATAGAATTTACTGAAATTCGGTGCCCTATGGCATCCCACATATGCTCAATCGGGTTCAAGTTGGATGAGTAAGGCGGCAGATCCATTCGAATGATATCTTCAATTTGCAAGCATTCTGACCCCACATATGCTCGATGACGCCAAGCATTGTCATCCATTAGCAAAACCTCTTGGCCAACAGCTCCCCTAAATTGTGTAACTTAGGGTTTCAATCCTTCGTCCACATACATCCGAGCGATTATAGAACCTCCTTGAAAGATATGCAGCTCGGTGAGCCCATTTGTCCCCCTCAAACCGTTACATCGCAGTCGCAGAAAAAAGTATTTCACGGAGAAGGGAAAGCAAGCTGCGTGTTCCTCTTTCTCTCCATATCAAAACACGTCTAGAATCACTAGACAGACGTCTGGAATAGTTCGTAATCGGACCCAGTCTTCATGGCTCTATTCGACATTACGACAATACCAGTTGAAATGGGTCCTTCTGGAAGCTGGAATGAGTAGGACACAAACCATCGGTTTTCTCTCATACAGTGGTTAAACCTTCGTGCAGCAACAGACTGGCTTATTCGGGTTCCTGTGTCAACCTGAAGGTTTAAACCAAATATTTTGCAATCGCTTCGCGGTTTCTTCGGGACAACAATGTCAGAAAACGGTCTTCTAATGAGTTGTTGCTCTTGTTCGCCCTTGACCAGGTTGTCTGTCAACTGAAGCAGTGCTTAAAAAGCGACTCCAGATCATCGATATGAAATTCTGAGGGATATTCAAATCTTGAACGACCTCCACTAGGGGTTCAGCCTTCGTCGATTCTATCAATTATTCGCAAGCTTTTGACCTTTACTCAAGCGATGTCTTCTAGCCGTATACTGAATACTGATCACTTTCAGAAAAAACACATTCATTTTAAACAATACAGACTAAAATTCCAGTATTCATCCATTAAGCACCACATTGTCAGCCACCGAATTTGCATATTTCCGGCGCTAACGTATGCTCGGAAGTGAAATTCTGTATTCAATTATATTTAATAACCATAAATAATTACAGCATTGGGAATTAGTTGCAACATTAATTTAGTGAACATATTTTTTTTCATTATCCTTTAATTTTGATAACCATTGTGTATATATACATATAATTTTAAATATCCTCTTAATAAATGCTAAAATATCCAATACACTAATAATGTCTCCTTTAGGTCCAAGAAGTAATAAATGTCTAACTGGGTAGTAACAGTAACTCATTTATAAGCATGATGTCGCCTATAGATTTGAAATCTGTGTAATATGATTTCACACAAAGCAAGGATGAAAAGTAATTGAAAGCAGACATTCTCTTCAAAGTAATTTTGAAGACTCATCACTCTATTTTAGCTCGGAGTGGGAAACTCAAATTTCAGTATTTTTCTGAAAGAAATTCTCGTTCAAAGTTATTGTTTCTCAGTAAACAAAAAGGCTATCATCACGATTTTTAAATATCTTCTTAGAAACTACAAGTCTAATTTTCATAAATTTAAAATTTTATATGTACTTGAAATATTTTAATGTACAAATGAATTTCTAAATAATGCGCAGTTAGTTGCTCTACACATATAAACAGACAATGCTCTAAGAATAAGAAAAATTTTAATTGAATTATTCCTTTCATTACATGCTAAATAAATAAACTTGTCTTTTGCAGTTAATATTAAATGCTTTTTTCAGAATTTTTAATAAGAAAAAAATCGTGAAGAATGATGACTTTAAATTTTATAGATACAATGTGATAATTATTCCAATTATGAACAGACATTCATGCCTTAACTTCTAGTTTTAAGGCTGATTTGCTTAGACAGCTTTAGTTGTAGCTGATTTGCTTAGATATATATTTCACTTTAAAATTAATCCAACATTTAAAATAAAATCTATTGTATAGAACATTGATTACTCTCTAAGATTTCTAGACAATTTTAATTAGATCTCTCCATCTACTTGCATATATATGTTACTAGTAGTGCATGAAAAGCAGTCATTCTATAGAATGTCTAGGCAATATACAAAGTTCTTGGCGTTAAAAGTACGAAATATCCAAATTATTATTTTAATATTACACATACATTCTTTAGGCATTTGACATAACACCTGGGTATTATATAGAATGATATATGCAGTTTAGGCATATGTATTATCTCAAATCATATCAAGGATTAAGTATTAAAAGAGAGTGGTGAAAAGGCTTATATTTAAATGACTTGTGCTCTGTAGAATGATAAATGATATTTAGGTAAAGTAATAAAAACAGTCATGAAAAGACTTTCATTAAGGACGAAAGAAATACAAAGACAATTAATCGTAGAATCGTGGCTGTATGTCAAGATGCCATGATTGCTTCTCGACAATTCACCTTGTACTTTTATATTCATACCACACAGTACGGGCTGTAATCTTTGCAGAATACATTCAAAATAACTCATTTCCTCACTTTCAAACAAAGACTGAAAAGCAAATGGGAAATTCTTCATCTGAGGAAATTCTTCATCGTCGAAAAGTAACGGGATTTTCCACTGGACATTAGAAACATAATTAGTTGGAGTATTCTATATTTTGTCGGATTATCTTTTAACATTGCATGAGTAAAATATTTAATCGTTTTAAACTTGACATCTACTTTTCGCCATTTTATACAGAGATATACTATTCGTTTCCGAACTGATTCGAAGAACCAGTTCATTTTATTGAGTGAGAAAACGCATGATTTATCAAAAAAGAGAGAGAGCTTTTTTGGAGTTCACCCAGCAGAAGCTCCTTTTAGACCAGCTATAAGGAAGAACAGAATGTTTACCATCTCTTGTTATAAAGTGAGTATAATTTTTGTCGTTTTTCCAACTTTTCGAAAAAAATTTTTTTCTAAAATTTTATTCTTAGTTCTCTGCACAAAGGAGATTTTAGGGAAATTTAAAACTGCAGTCGAAACAAATCCGGCTAGAAAATTAACACTTCATTGAGCCGATTCTTCCGATGCCACTGCGGCGTTGCGAGAAATTTTTCAACTAAAGGGGCAAGAGAAGAATCGAAAAGTTCCAAAAGATCGCACGTGACTTCAAAGATCATGTAATTTTGGTGACGTGATTATTTATATATGTTCACATGACACGCTTCAGCAATAATTTTTCTTTTTATTACAACTGCTTTTTCGGAATTCACCTATCTACCAATAATACAATGCAATTTCTGCTCCTTGACTTCAGAGAAAATGTTTTACGGAATTAGCTCATGTGTCAATAATAACAAAGCAATCTTGATGTCCATGATGTAAAAAATGTGTTTTAATTGCTCTTTACAAAAAAGAAAAAAAATCCGAGTGTAGAGGTTTTAATAATAATTTTATTATTAATTTAAAATTATATTTATCATCTTTATCTATCTATATACAAAATCTCCCCTACCTAAGCAGAAGTTTAGCATGGAAAAGAGAAAATTTCGAACTGTATATGCTTAACAAATAAATAAAAGTTGTGTTTTGCAGCTACTGTTGAATTTTTTTACAGAATTCCCGTAAGGAAAAAAGCGTAAAGAATGACGTCTTGGAATTTTATAGGTATAATGAGATAGTTATCCCAGTTATGAACAGACATCTGTGTTAACTTCTATAGTTTTAACGCTGTTTTGCTTAGAATGTTTATATCAGTTCTTCATTCTAAAATTAATTCAACATTTGAAATAAAATATATTATAGAATAGTAATTACTCTCCAAGATTTCCAAAAAATTTTAATTTCTGGTGGAGGTAAACCATTTTATAAAGATTTAATATAAATTTATGTTATAAATATAGACCATTTTCAGAAGTGGTTGCATCAAAAATAATCTAATGTAGCCTTAGCCCACTATAATATGAAGATACGAAAAATAATTTTTTCACGTCGAATTATTTTATTTTGTTTGATCCGTATAATTAATTCTGATGAATGATTCTTCATTTTAAAATAAATCGACTAGTACTTGAACTAAAATAAAATATAACATAGAACATAACGTTATAATATATATTGATTAATTTACTAATGCTTAGTAGTAAAAAAATCTTATGAAATTGGGCATTTTTTACTCTTATTTAAACGAAAATTGAATTTAATAGCTCTTTATCATCCTGTTCATTTTCTTGGTCTGTTACCCTACTTGTTTTCTTTTTATAAATATCTCAGCTAGACGTATCCACAAATGGTGAGGGTACAAAACAAACACAGCAGATTTCTATTTCTTCCAATGACATCTTCATTCGAAGTATGGAATCTAGGAGTTCCAAACACGTTCTATTTCGATGTCTGGCTTTCGTCGAAGTGACTCTTGAAAATACCCATTCTGCAGTTGCAACTTTAAAGATTAAACAAAGCAATCACTCAGACACATGAAAACAAGAGACACTGGCGCTGAAAACTGTTTGCACCTGCTTTATAATCTCAAAATTGCCAGACGCTAACTTCTATTTCAGCCTAAATATTTTTTTCTTTTAATTTACTGTAAATTAATTTTATTAGCTATATTATTTTAACATACAAGTATAAGCATTTTGCGATATTTCTTTCATTTATCGACATAGCAAGTTTACGAGCTTCCAATTAGATGAGACCATTGAAAACTGGCAGTTCTCCCCAGTTTGTTTTTCTGGCATCTGAGAAAATTATTTGCACCAAGTCCTATTTAGGTTGTAAAATTGTTTTCATCAGCTACATAAAATACATTTTGTTAAGCTTACTTCTCGGTAATCTGTATACACCTCATATCTGAATCCCATCTATATAGAGGTATATTATTATCGACTTTGGCTACTGAAGATAAGTGTTTTTTCCCTTAAACTTCTCTAAGTGAGCTAAAGAAATTTAGAGGAGCAGTAAGGATATATTGCGATGCAAGTAGATTAAAGCACATCCTTGGAATATTTAGTTGCCTAAGTACCCTTGAAAGAAACATTTTCAAATCTCTTCCCAAGAATCATACCAAATCGTGCCAAATAACACTCCAAGCGGTAAGAGTTTCCATTCAAAAGAACGCAAGTTCGTCTAAAATTATATGTCTGATGCTCGTTCTAATGGCTTCTTGCATTCTACAGGAAAAAAGGATATTATATCAAGCGATTGTTTTAAACCATTAGCTGGGTATATTTTGTGTTGGTCGTTGCAATAATTTGTTGTTATAACGACAATTTCATTTCTTTAGCAAGTGTTGTTGACTGTATAAACATGACTACAAGTCTGCATTTGCTGTAGTACACAGCAAGCGAAAGTAGTTCATTATTTCAATATACACCTTTGCATATTCATTGTAGAAATCTTCATACTTTATCACAGATCATTCTTAATATGGTAAATGGTTTAAGAAGTGTTTAATTCTTACCAAACTCTTTCTGCATTGCGTCACGAATTTTAACTAATATTGCGGCGTAATATAATTGCAATAAATAATTAAATATTTCAGTTCATGCTTAATTAATTTCTACAGGTCACATTAAAATGGCATATGATTTTTGCAAGAACAGAGGAGTCCTGATTAATAGCGAATGAGTCACTGAGCATAAATAATCTCAAACAAATGGTGAATTGAAGTCGATTGAGGAACAATTCCCTAAAATGTAAAAGGTGCCATAAAATTAAAATATTTTTCTTCTGGTTTGTACAGATGTGACCGAAATCTATGGCAACATTAATAGTACAGTCTATATTCTAAATCAGGCATGTATGTCGTTCTGTGTTATTGTTCAGGAGTATCTACAGAGTCAACAGCAGCGGCTGAAGCAAGGAACCAAAATAACTGAAAACGTCTGCCATTCACTGATGGAGTACAATTTCAGTGATACAGTTCATTTTGCTAAATTACGTTATTTACCTCAGTATGAAAGAAATCAGGTAAAATTTTGTAGTCACAAACATTTTTAATTTTTTTCCTAATGATTCAATTCTTCTGGCCTTTATTTTCAATGTAAGCATACCTTCAAAATCAGATCTTTGAAAAATATCTGTCATTAAAGCATGAATTTCTCGCATCACGTCGTGCAATAAGGAGTTATTCTAGACAGTCAACATGTATATATGCTTCAAGATATGATTCAAGTTCCAGACCTTTCTCAGCACTTCTGTCAACAGCTTAAAGCTTTGATGAGGAATGCTAAATAAAATTCCATCATTTGTTTTATTAGACAGCTTGATTCATTTCGATTGCTTTATACTTTATCAAGAACAGTTTCTTTCAAATCTTTGAGAGGTACCTAAAGCCATACATGCACAATGCGCAGCATGTTTACGATGCTGCAATCAAGATCATAAAACGCTAATTTTTGGCCTAGCCTGAATGTGCAAAAAGAAGTTTAGGCCCTGGACTTTGTTAAAGTAAAACTGAAGAAGAAATAGATAGATAGAAAAGTACTAACTACTATTTCAATCAGCCAAAGAGCACTTTTTTAATAATACGCACTGTAATGCAATAATAATACTTGAATAATATGCACTTTAGTAAAATACGCACTGTAATGGCAAGTAACTGCACAGAATAACGTTACTTGCCCTGCCTGATTAATACTTAATTTTTAACTTTAACTAATTTTGTTTTTAAATGTTATTTTTCTAACATCAGGATCTGAAGACGGCTGAAGTCTATTGAGCATGCCGTTTGCTAGACCTTTATGCCCTTCCAACAATGTATTGTATAAATTAAATTAAACTGCCAACCTCAAAGCACATCTTCTACCTCTACCTTAAACTTCTACGCACATCTTTCGGATTTCGTCACTTAACATACCAAATTTCGTCACTTAGCATACCTTTTTTGTCATGTATTTATTAATGTAAATGGCTGTGCACGCTTCATTTATTCACTGATATTGTACTTTACTGAAATTTACAAGGTTTGTATTGTACATATTCCTTTTTTGCACCTTCCATTTTTATTGTATAGTTCCAATGTTTCCCGAGCTGGCATATACACTGCAGTTTATATTTTTATGCTCTCATCTGAATGCACAAATACATGAAAACACTTACACATTTACCCTTTTTTCCTCCTCTACTGTCACCCCAAATATTCTCACCTGGCTAGATTGTAAAGTAATTAGGCATTTATTGGAACGTGAAAAATGTGCAAAGCCCTCACAAACTCTAAAACTGCGGCTCTTCTGTGGGGAAAAAGAAACTTAACTTACATTCTCCTCCACGCTGAAGCCACTTTTAGAGAGATTAGGTATTTATCGGAGCAGGAAACATAAAAAATGAGCAACGAGCACAATGGGATTCGAAGTCTGGACTTCCGGATAGCAATCCAGACGTAATTCTAATTACACCCCAAAGGCAAACGATAAGGATTCATTTTTAACTTTAATTCTAACCACGTCTTTTATAGAAAGGTTCTTTATAAACTGATTAATGCAGTCTGCCCAGAACTGTGGCATTTTTTGTCTGAAACAGGCCGCGAAGATTTATATTTAGGCGTATGTCCAATGCCTGTATGTGCACCGAGTACCAAGTACCAGTGTGTTTTTATGTGTGTCTGTAAGTGGCATCTTTATAAATGACCGAAAATACAAATGTAGTATTTCTTACCATAGACGACCATGACCTGTTCCTCCGCGTCTTGATTCTTCATTGAGACGACATGGCAGGAGTACCTGCCACTAAGTTCGGTCGTCGGCCTCAAGATGTTGAGAGCCCTGTACCGGGTGTTTTGGCTGGACGGCGACACAGTATAGTCCATGTTTAGTCTGCCCTGAAGCCGGTGAGATGCGGACCTCAGGTTCAGTTCAGGGATCCACTGGTAAATAGGTTGAGGGTCATCATTCAGGAACCACTTCACCACGAGGCGATTATCCTCCTCGGTATAGTCATATTCACAGTCCAAGACTATTGAATCTTCAGTGCCATTCTGAACCCACCGAGGCATTGATAGCCGCGTTATCTCCACGCCTAAAGTGGGTAGAGAAAAATATTTCTAATAAGAATTCTAGGAAATAATCTAAATTACACAGCAATGTTATGCAAAGGTACGCAAATTAAACTTTCGTACATTTTATTTTCTGCAAACGGACTACAAAGATTATTTTAAACGGTACTGCAATTCAGAAAGTAAGAAAACATTATCAGATATAGCTTAAAGGCATAAACCATTTTTAGAAAATAAATATGGAAAAGAGACTAGAAATATTAGGTAAAATATTTATGAATACCCTGTAACTATCTAAAAATGTGGAAAATTTCGTAGGATACGAAACACTAAACACTTTCATTTACGTTCGAAGACTATTTCACATAAAATAATACAGTTAACATGCAGGAAAAATATGTAACAACTTATAAGAATAAGAACATACCGAAGAACATATATTAAAGGAATTTTTAATGAGCATCGAAAATTGGCGTAATAAAGAGAAATGAAAATCAACTTTAATGATGTACCGATTCTCGTAGTTCATTACTGATTCCTTTAACATTTGCAACAATGTATGCACAGACTGTGTATAGGAAGAAATAAGAATGTTTACACTTAACATGCGTGCAACTAATGAATTAAATGCGAAGAACTAATCAAAAATCATATAGCTCCACCCTGTTGCCCTTGTAGCTTCATTTAGGTGTTTCGAAGAGGAAAACGTAAAACATCAACAATACCTTCGTCAGGATTTGAACTATGGATCTTTCAAATGCTGGCTGGACTTGCTATCCTTTACGCTACGAGGGATTACAGGGATATGCAATAATACTTTAAATTCTCCCTCACTTCAAGGGCTACTGGGGAATCGCAAGAAATCGAGTCAGATGAATCAAGATGGTGACAAATTATTGTTCACCGTATTTTGTTATAACACCAATGAAGAATCTGTTATGTTCATTTTTAACTTTAATTCTTTAACTAGGTCCCTTATAGAAAGGTCCCTTTTAAACTGATTAATGCAGTCTGTTCAGAACTGTGGCATTTCTTGTCTGAAACAGGCCGCGAAGACTTGTATTTAGGCGTATGTCCAATGTGTGTATGGGCACCAAGTACCAAGTACCAATGTGTCGAACCACGAATCTTCAAGCTACTAACTGATTAGTTTCTAAAGTAGCTGTTAAGCGTAAGCAAGCAACTTAAGCACTTCAGTTAAATAGACAACTTTTAAGATGTTATAAGCTTTGGGCATAAATTCTAGAAAAACTATATCGAAACTAAATTTTGTATAATTATGCTAATTTGTTAAAGAAAACTAAGTACTGGGAAGTAGTTTATGTTGTGAGGAATTAAAACATGTTCCTTAAAAATGGTATTTCAACTTAAATGTCAATTTATACATTTGATAGATATAAGCCCAGCACTCGATTGCCAAAGAACGTACTGAAAAAGACAATAAACCAAAAGCAACATCCGAAATACAAATATCAGACGGTAATCCCTTACCAACTTAAACTGTTGAACCAAAAGTCATCTGTTTCCACAATTCTTCAGATAAGAAATACTAAGAATTAAAAATTTCCATATCCTATTGTAGTTTAACGGTCAGCATATCAGTCAGTTTAAATTAAAACCCGGGTTCGATTCCTGGCGAGAGTCCAAAGAAATTCTCAAGTCTACCAATTTCTTTACGGTACTATTTAAAACGAAGAAGAAAAACTTAACGTGAATACATATAACCATTTTATACGTTAAATCAGTCTCCATAGAAACGAACTCTCAGACGTAAATCAGTTTTACTTTTTTCATAGCTGTCGGCTTTGATCTGTCGAATGAAAGCATGTAGTCGAATTATAACTCGAAACATTTTCACCTAATTAAAGTTTCAAGCATTAAAAAAAGCAAGCTGTAGTTAACTTATTAATGTTTTGAATAGTTAGTTTTCATATTTTTAAGGTTTTCCGGTTTGAGATAAGCATTCATTCGAAAGAAGTTTTTACCGCGAGGGAGCTTCAAGTTTTTATTCCGGTAAATTGGTTCCTAATTAACAACTTTATCTATTCAAGCAGAAATTAGAAAAGTTAACCAGGTTGAAATATCTTATATAAATTTAAAATTTCTCAAGATTAATCAGAATTTTAAAGTAAATTTATTTTTAATCGCTTACTGTGATTAATATTAAATAAAAATTGAAATAAAATTGGCTCTAGCAAGACTAATTATATGAATAGCATAAAATGAAAGCTATGACGTAATTCGATATATTGCATTCGAGTAATCCTACTTCTGCATTTTCTTCGAAATATAAAGGCTCAAGTTACATAAATTAAATGTAGATGTTAGGAAACTATTAAAATTGCACAAAATGTCATAATAGCCCTTGAAAAGTTTTAAAAACGTTAATTATATTTAACTAAGTTGAGTTTTACTAGCCCTAGGTTTAGTTAGAGATATAAATGCAGAGAATAATTGGATAGCATTAGTGATTAGCCGATATCTCTCCCCTTCACTAACTGTCTGAAACAGTAAACACTCCACCATGGCCCATATGGGCCTCCATATAAATTTTAATTTAAAATAAAAGAGATAAAATTCTACTTGGGATGGAATATATAGATTGCGATGTTAAAAATGAAAAGTGTAACCCGAATCTTGTAGCTTCTCCAGAGATCGACATAACACACTTGCCAGTAATCAAATGTAAAACACAAATCGTTTTCAGAAACCGAAGTAATTCACTCGGAAGTAACACAGATTTCGAATTTTGAACATAGAATGCATGAAAAAATCGTTAACACTACGTGACAAATAGAAAACTCATCGTCTATGTCTTCATCGATTGAACAGTATTGAATAAATTTATATGACAATGTTTACACATGCTCTTCACGTGTTTTTGGTTATACTACATATATTTTTGGAAATGTAGCCTGCAGATCAGGGTGCACATGCCTTGCGGTACGATGTCTATGACATGTTTAATACTTTCTCACAGATAGTTAGCATTACATAGCTTCATCACAGAAACACATTCTCTGACCATTTCAGCCAAATAAGGATCACATGATAGACGGTGGACATTTATTTGCCATCCATTCCTTGCTCAAACGTTTTTTAGTAAACCAAGCATAGACATTGTTTAAGATAAGGCCAGAAAATGTCATCTAACTGAAAGTATCTGTATTAGAAAGTATGTAGTGATAGGCTATTCAAAAAACGTTTTATATATAAAATACACATGGAAAACATGTGAAGACATTGTCATATAACTTTATTCAGTTTTCTCAATCAAAGAAGTAAACTAGACAGTGACGAACAAGATAGCAAGCTCACGGCCTGTGGATCATATGCGGCTCTTGATACATTTTTCTGCTACCCTCGGTTTTACTCCGAGTACCGAGAAAATAACAAAAGATTTAATATATAACATATTAATAAAAATCTGAAGCTCATTCGCAGATGGAATTAAAAGACTCAGTCAGTGAAGTGGGTATTCTCTATTTTATAAATACCTGGCTTCACTGTTCCAAGAAAGCAACACACTGGCTCGTGATTTCCATGTTCATTAACAAGAAACCGGTTGAGCAACTTTTCTTATTTATCAAAAAGAACAAACCAAAGAAACACATTAACAGATAATAGTTTGTTAACAGACAGTTTAGTTTTTGTTCTAAAAAAATCGCTAGTGTGAGAATTATGTCTCCAGGCGTCAGAAAGGTGGTTGCAAGAAAAAGATACCATGTGCCGGGAAAGCACAGGTGGTTGCAGGAAAGAAGAAACAGTTAGCAATCATCTCTTGGCAGGATTCTTTTATATTCCTTTTCTTTTTTAAAGAACTGCAGTATCAAATAAGATTTTATATACTCATTTTTCAAATTCATCATTAGGTATGAAAATAGCTTTCTTTTTCCTCGCGGTCAGCACCATTGTACATTAGTGATTGTTTGGTTCCCCTGAGATATTTGGTCATGCCTAGTGTAGAGTATACACTATTTTTGCACTATCTTTGCTGGGATTGTAGTTATGGCACACGAATGATTACCAGCTTACTACCCAGTAATTGGTCAAATTATTGTTCTCGGCCCTTAAGTTAAGGAAATTTCCTACCTTCAAATAATTTTAAGAATAAACTATTTGACGTTTATGAAACAAGTGAATTTTACAGCTTTATAATAGCTTTATTTAAAGATATAAATATTACTATGGAAAATTTTGAAATTTTACTGTGAAAATTATTCACATACATATTCTCAGTTAAAAATTCATATTCTTAATCACTGTTCCTCGCCCTTTGTCTAAGATGAACTTCGAGGAACCTAATGAACAATGTAACGCTGAGTACAAACAACTAAGATGTAGGATCAAGAAGGATTAAAGTACCCTTTTATTCACTCAAATAAGAATAAAAGTTAGACCCTTCTTGGGCTTACAGGAAAGCCTCTACTCGGGCTTTAACTCAGAATAAGAAATAAGAAACTAAATTATAATTAACTAAACTAGACTTAGCCAAAGCTAGACACAGTTATCTAAAGTAGTTGGCGCTGAAATTAAACTAGCCGACGAATAGCAATAGGTACGTATAATACGGCCGAGCTTAACAGCTTCAAGAGTGACTTAGCCAGAAGGCCAACATTCGCCAAAGAACTCTCTATCGAAGTAAGCTGAGCCTTCGTTAAATATTTCTTCTAACTCATTTGCATTCAAATCGACTCTAAAAACTCATTCTAGTACGGAGTTGTTAGTGGAAACAAGAATTGAAAGGGTTTCAAAATTAAAATAACTATTACTAAATTAAAATAAATCTTACATTTGACGGGTAAAATAAAAATAAATTGATCAAAGTCAGTGTAGATCTAAAACCCGATTAATGAAAACAAAATTTGTATATAATCTCGGAAAATCACAACTAAATCTTTTAACTTAACTACCGTTGTTTATTTATCATTTATTCATATTTGTCTGTCGTTATTTAGTTAGTCAGTAGAGAATTCTATATCCGATTAGAAAAATAACAGATCCTTTGAATTCGATTACGACCCAAAACACTTGAAATTAAACGTCGCCAGTCATAAGCCCTGGAACAATTGTCTAACAGAGCCACCTACCGGGAATACTCAGCTAATGATTCCAAAGAACTGCAAAGATATATTTTTGGGAAAGGGGTGGCGTTCTCAAATTGAGCTATCAAGAACCGATCGAGGTCCTTTCCGAGAGCGATTTTTGCCGGACTGTGAATAATTGACGAAACCGGTTCGAGCGGCGCTTCTATTATTCATGGTGGATGTTAAAAATGAATAGGAAGGAAACCTTCTTCTCTTAGGATGTGTGTGCGCCACGCGTCGAAGAGCCAATTCAGGCGGCGCACGCCTGGAGGGCAAGTGAATAATGGATACTGGACGAACAGTGATGTTGTCGATTGCCGAATAATGGAGTCGAGTGAGAAAACAAACGAAGCTGCGCACATACCTTTAGGTGCTTTCATTACACCTTATAATCATAGCTTCTAGTAACTTCCGACGGAACTCCGAAGAACGACAGTTTCTTTGCTTTTATAAGTCATAGGCAAAAGAGTCGGTATAAATAGCTACGGAAAAACAATTTGAATTGCATTAATTAATTACATCTTATCATTAATTAATGTGTTTTCATTCAATGCTTCAATCTCATGAGAATATTTTGGGGAGACATTATTTCCAGTGGTAGATTTATGAACTGAAGGGCAAAACTCACATGAATTTGCAGACTTCTTGTCTTAGAACACATTTGAAGATATTTACTATTTTAAAATATTTTCTTAATGCTTTGTTAGCTCCTTAAAATGCAGAGCCCTTCGCGATTGAGATTGGTGCGACCGTCTCAATCTGCTCCAGATTACTTCTTTTGAGATACGCTCATCTTATTTAATAACTAAAAGAGGTGGGGTGTTTAAAAAAATGTTACATCGTATCCAGGAAAGAAAAATACTTCAGGCAGCTTTGAAGTACCTGCATGTATCTTGCCCACCAAATGTTTTCTGAACCTTTTTCAACTAAAAAAACAGTTTCTGCTTTTCAGAATTTTATTCTCAATTTAGATTATTGAGTACTTTTTATTTTATTTTATTCATTTTATTTATTTTTTTGCTTATTATTATTGTCGTTTATTTTTTTTTTCATTTGCAGTGCTAATGTAGATTTGTTTATTGATTTTGTTAGTGCTAGAATTAGAGCTGTAGAGTATAACGTCTTTAGGTATATTGTGAAAGCAGGAGAGATGAAAAATGAGCAATGCCCTCACCGGGACTCGCACCACCGACCTGTCGAATACACGCCGAGCGTACTGACTACTACACCACGAAGGTACGCTAAGAAGGCAGAAGGAATACCTTATATACTCCGCCTTTTAAAGGGCGACTGGGGATTAGGGGACTCAGTCGCCAAACCCTGGTGGTGAAGAATCATCATCCACCATCTTTTTTAGTTCTGCCGCCACTGTACAGACATTACATTATTTCGAAGCAGAAAGACATGAAAAATGAGCAATGCCCTCGCCGGGACTTGAACCACTTGCCTATTGGATACGCGCCGAGCGTGCTGACCACTACACCACGAAAGCGGAAGAAATACCTTATGGAGTTAATAAAAAAGGACTATTTCTTTATAAAAACACTATTTTTCAAACCAAAAACCATGCCATTCACAGCCTGGTACGGAAAAGAGGAAAGTTTACTCTGGTAGACATTCTGTGTCTTGTATGCTTGTATGCTCTATGTATTCTTGTATGCTTTTGCATTAGGTACATATCATGATGGTAATCAGGTTCTTACACACGCTTTCTAATTACACCGCATGGACAGAATGCACGAAAGTTCCTTCATTACAAGGTTTAGCCTTGTATGGCGTCACTATTTCATAGTCATGGACCTTATAAGAGAGTCTATGACTAGGAACGCTAACCCCTAGCGGCGGAGCGCGCGTCATCCACATGTTCGGAAGAAGGAGTAGGGATAATCTGTTCACTTTAACACTGACATCTGGGCGTTTGTATCACATAACTGTTTTTAATTATTAAATGTGATGCGTTGTATAAATGATGAAATTACGAAAGCCACAATTTTTGTAAATAAGATTTAATATATTTCATGAAATCACTTTTTACTGCATTTTGCGCATTTTTTCACACGTAATTCTTGTATAAACATCTTTACTTTCGTAAGACGGTAAAAACTCTAAACGCAAAACTTATGAACTTACATTTGTGTACAAATAGAGTAAAATTAAATAAGACTGATAATACATGATAGTTTGAAACAAATAAGGTGAAAGTAAACAAGATTTGATATTTTGTTTTAATTGTATGAGCATTTTCAGGCAGTGGTTTTTAAAATTGTTATAACATTTGTCAGGACTGTGTGTTCGGTGCATATTCTTAGCGAACACATTCGTGCAAACTTCAAGTCCTGATCTTGAACAGGGAGTGAATGCAGCTATGTTCTGTGGTAGAAAACTGTGGTTAAGTGGTAGAAGAACTGCACTTGAGAAGGATTTAAAATCCTCTTTTATTAAACCACAATTATATACAGCCACTTCCCAACTCGGGAGGGATACAGAAAATAACGACCGCACTTGGGTCTTAAATTGAACAATAAAAAAATTTCAACTAAAACTAATTAGAAATTAAGTAGTCGTTGCTCACAGAGCTGTAAACGCGAGGTTGACCTCTATGCTAAAGGGTGTGTAGCAAGATTTAGCTAATAGTAACGCACTTAGATTTACTTCAATAAGACATAGCGTAACAGCGCTACGGCGCTCTGAGACTAAAAGCTCTCTCACACTAACAGGAGCCTACCTACCGTTTAAATATAAACTTGGCTCCACTTCAAATTAGCATAAAGCTGAAACGCGCGCTTATTCTAACGGAAATAAGAACAGATAGAAAAAGGCAAATTAAAATAAAACTTTGTTAGTTTAACTAAAACCTTACACATTACAAGATAATCGTTTATTTGATTGTATGATCCTTAATTATTAACATTACAAGAGAATAATTAATTATTAACATTACAAGCGGATCATTTTTTTCATTCACTAAGAAGATTATTTATTTTAATAATTCGTAAAATTCGGAGCAAGCATTTTTATGAGTATAATGAAAAAAAGATAAAATCTGAAAGCTTTCAGATTTTAAATTTTGCGCAAAGGGGCACTTTTTAAAACTTTTGTGAGCTAACTTTATTTATTAAATATCATATTCATTGCATTTAAACCACATCATTCACAATTTGAAAAGTGAAAAGGATATTTATAGTGAAACAACTCAAAATGCAGTTTTGAAACTAATAGCCCGTCTGGGCTACCACACTTTTGGACTAATAAAATAAATTCACGGAAAATAAACAAAAATCTTATGCACAACTAGAAATACATTTAAAAAACCTATAATATACTAGCACAATTATTAATTGTGAGAGTTAAATACAATTTTTAACATTAGCATAAATGTATAAAAATTACTAAAGTGTTTATCACTATGATGTGTCACGAAATATAACTGATATAAAAACTCCTTTGTAGGATATTATGCTATAATGTTCACCTATAATTTTAAAAAGCAGCAGAACGATTAAAATTTTTAAACAAAAAAACTTTAAAAAATTCATTTTTAGGCATTTTGATATTTTTTACTTATTTACACCAATAAAAATTATAAGAATTAAAAAATATTCTTTTCTAAAAGGAGCAGTTACAAATTTTCTTATGGTATAGGAAAAGGTAAAAACATATACAGGCCTGAAAGTATGCGACATCTTGATAATTATTAGGAATGTTAACTATGCATGATAAATATGCTAAATTTTTAAAACGCAATCTCAGTTTCAAAAATCAAAATATTCAAAAATTCTTATTTGTGAAATGAGGCGCTAGCAGCAGATTTTTTTCTTGATAATTATACGAGCTACAATTTACACCCATTGCTAAGTTTCTGCTAGTCTTCAATACTCCTTCCGATGTGATCTAGGTGACAGCCGGGAACGCGTCAGACGAGCTGGAAAACCCATTTTGGTTAGTTTACTTCTTATAAGGTCCATGCTCCTAGTCTACTTAAAAGCAAAAACGCCAGCCTCAAGATGCGTCCACACGACTACGCTAGAGAGGTAACTGACACAGCGAAACGCTCGTCCAAACGAGTCGAAAAGTCGTCCAAACGAGGACACGAGCTGCTTTTAGACCAAGTCTGTTTTTAGCCAATAGAATTATTGAAGAAAAAAAATCATGTGACGTCCACAGAAGGCTACAAGTTTAAAATGTTTCATCTTGCTGATTCGTAGTTTAGGCAGAAAAATATCCCACTTGATTCATTTTATAGTGAAATTTTGTTTATTAAGCAATTTAGCAACTCGGATAGTAAGATTAAACAATTATTATACTCACAAATCAGTTTTATGCAAATTAAGGTTTATAAAATTGTTTTGGTTGTTCAGATTTATAAAACTGTGAAACTTTTTAATTTAAAAAAAATGTATAAAACAGTATATAAAAAGAATTAAATGACTTGAAAAACCATCCACCATATAATAAAATCAACTTCATATTTTTTAATCTTTTCCCCCTCCCTTGGTTTGCTTATTTATGTTTGGTATGGGTGTACGTGTAAAGGAATCTGTGTAATCCGGACTGGAGCGATGTGGATGACAGAATGGCGAAACGTCGCGTTCTCAGATGAGTCACGCTTCTGTTTATCCAGTGACAATCGCCGCATACGTGTGTAGCGGTGACGTGGAGACAGATCTAATCCGGCAGTAACTGTGGAACGCCCCACCGCGCAACAACGTGGCGTAATGGTTTGGGGCGCTATTGCTACGATTCCAGGTCACCTCTAGTTCGTATTCAGGGCACTATGACGGCCCAACGATACTTGGATAATGTACTGCGGCCGGTGGCAATCCTCTACCTTCAGCGGCTACCTAATGCAATTTTTCAGCAGGTTAACGCCCGACCACACAGTGCTCGCATCTGCCAACATGCTCTGCGAGGTATACAGATGCTTCCCTGGCCACCGTACTCTCCTGACCTGTCACCAATTGAACATGTGTGAGATGTGATTGGACGCCGTTTGCAGACTCTGCCCTTGCCTCGTTCAGAAGACGAACTGTGGCAAATGGTTGAAAGGGAATGGAGAACCATCCCTCAGGACACCATCCGCCCTCTTATTGACTCTATGCCTAGACGTGTTTCTTCGTGCATCGCTGTCCGCGGTGGTCCTACATGCTACTGAGCCGACGCCGTTCTCGCTCTGTATTCTGATTATCATTTTGAAATAAAGATCACTTATTGCTGCTTGCTGTCTCTGTCTTTTTTCCAAATTTCATCAATGTCTGACCACTCGTTCTTGGTGATGCATTTTCAATGTCGAGCAGTGTATATATATTCCCACAACCTTGATCCGTATATTGATTAGTGTCGTAGAGTGCCGAATTGTTAGGTCAGGGTTCGAATTAGAGAGAAAACTTGGAAGTGTACAGTGTCTTTGAGGCATGGGATCACTTAAAATATACAGCGATCCGAATGTCCTGTTGAATGGTTTGGTATTAGGGAAAGGGGAATTGGAGATCCTTTTATCTTTCTCATGAGAAATTCCCCTTCAAACCTGCGACGGAAAAGGACAAAACCTCATATGTCACATAGAAAGTACCTAACACCTATGCCAACAATAGGCGTGATTCAGTGACACGATAGAATCTTTGCCACGATAAAATTTATAAACGTAATCTAATTGCACTTTTAGAAAAGAAAAAAAAGCTACCACAACCCACTACGTGTTTCTACGTCGATAATTTTCGACAAGCGAAAACTAACGCTAACAATGCAGTTTTACACCAATTATAAATAAGCACGGCGTCAGAAAATTAAATAACTTTAATTTTACGGGCTTGTGTTCGATTACTAGATTTATGTTTGCTATATACTGGACGAATCTTAATAAAGCAAATCTTAATACATTGGGCAAATCTTAATGTACAGTCTCGTAGAACATTGAGAGCTGTAACATTTGAGATGAATTTAAGATGAAATTGAATCATTCATGCACAATAAAAATTCTGATGTGGACATAACATGATTTCCTTGTACGGTCTATTAAATTATACCCATTCTTTGATGCATTTCATTTCAACTTTGTTTCTCAAAGCTAGTTCAAAATGACAACAAAAACTGCAAACTTTGAAATTAAATATTCCTGTCAATTTCTGTGGTACGGGAGTTATATTTTTCATAGTTTTATTTTTTGATAGCGTGTATGCAAATTCTCCATATTTAAATATAGAAACGAGAACATCACATTAACTGTTAGATTTCGCTATTTCTTCAGTTTTTGTTTTTTAATTCGACGTTGTCAAAACATAAATATTTTCGTCATTTAAAACACTTCTGTAATTGGAAGTATATAAATACGACTAACGATTGCGACTGTTGAGCCGATTGCAATAAAAAAGAAAGGTGCACAGCTAGACGTTATAGAAGTCGCATATACAAAATTTCAGCGTTTTATGGCTAATCATTTTTGAGTTAGCGAGATCCATGCATATGAATGTACGTACGTACGAACGGAGGTCACGATAAAATCTCCTCTGAATCCGTTTTATATCTATTTTATAATCCGTTTTGTGAAAAAGAGTCTTTTTATCTGTTTGTACGTACAGACGTCACGCAAAAATATTTTCCAAAGGAATTCCGGAAAGCTCAAAATATACATTTCCGATGAAATACGATACCCGAGATTTATCGCGATTACAATACTTCCTAAAATTTGTACAAAGAGGTGAAAAACTGAGGTTAACCTATGCAATGAGATATTTCAATCCTCAGCATCAAAACGAGTACAAATTACTCGTATTCAGTAATCTCATCTATAATTAAGTCCCTATATTAAAATAAATACCATTTAACAAATTTCAATTTATATATAACAATTTAAATTTCATTTATAGGGCACACCAGCGGCTGTCAAGTCGCTAAACACCGGTAATTCCTCCAAGGTTCGAATTCCGCGAATGGGCTAGCCGCATGGTCCCTTTTTTAGATGTTCCCAATGTGTAACGTGTATATGAGCCAGTTTTCCTTAGAAAGTCATCTACGAAGGTATCACTCCTCTTAGGTAGATAGCCCTCGAGACTTTGTCGTAATTGCACAAGCCAAACCAACTAATATATAGGTTTCTGCTGACTGCTATATTAATACTAGTCTATAACGAGGAAGTCTTAATATACAGTCTCTTATAACCTGGCCTCTAAGACCTAGAAACTTGATTTCAGATGGAACTTATTTAACTATGTACCATGATATGATTGAAACATTAAAGAACAATTGAACTCTATAAAAAACATTCTGGGCGTCTCAAATAAAAATTTACTCAAGCCGAGACAGAAAGCATGTTTACTTGATATGCATTGATAGGATTAGTGTGATTCTGTTTCTTACAGTACACTTGCCACAGTGCAATGTGCTACATGTGCGACCAAGTAGACCAATTAAAACAGTATTGCATCGAAATCTGATCTGGATACACTTTTATTTGGAATATTCCGCATATTGACAATACGCATACGTGGTTAAAAAAACTATATAAAAAAAGGTGTATTTGGTAGGCTCTGTAAAAAATTTGCTGTTTAAAGCAAAAAGTATTTCTTAAACATCCTTATACATTTTTATTTATATAGAAAGACTTTGGTATTTATTTAAAAAATGTTTTCTTTATGCACTCAAATAAATACTTCCTCCAAAATCTGAAAAGAAATATATCCATATATACTCCAAAAAGGCTTACGAACAAATAACCATTCTAAATTCACACCGTAAAATTGCTTCCCACTGCAAAGCCTTGAACTTCAAGTTTCGATTTTTGAGACGACGTTAAACCACATCACAATGTTTCCCAGCATCTGTCGAAAAAGAAATAGAACTGCCGAGAATATTGGCTTCTGGTTTATGATCCGAAATCTCGGAGCAAAGAAAGTCGTCGAGGCATGAAAAGCAACCACACTTCTAAATGGCGCTTTCCACTTCAACCGCCGACTCGCATTCCTGGCATTGTCGTCTCTCCTTTTGGCGGGGCGATGAAATACGAGAAGCAGCAACGTCGATAATTAAAAGCTCCTGTTACTCTTTTGGATCATTTAAATAAAAGAATAATCTTATTGCGGACTAAGCAGTTTAAAAATCAATTAATCTTACATTAACGTTCACTTGCGGGAATGAAGAGAGAGGATTTGATGTCAAAGAAAATGTCACATCATCGTTTAAATTCTTTACAGGTTATTATAATGGCTGAAATATGATGAGAGATTCTTGTACAGACTCGTAAACTGTAAATCAAAAAGCGATAGAAAACAATATGTTATTATATTATTATATTTATGTGAAATCTCTCATAATAGATTTGTTACGGTGAAACACCGAAATCTGGAGAATGTCGACTTTCACCGGTGAATGTCAACATTCACATAGTCGCTTGGTGTATGTTCGAAATATTTTCCAAATACTCTTATTTCTGAATTACACCGGTGAATGTCGACATTCACCATGTACTAATGGTGAATGTTGAATATATGAGAATATTATATTTTCTTCTCCGTAATTCAGTCGCGGAAAAACACACAAGTACTTAAAACGCACAATACATTCAAAATGAGAAAGGAACATTCAAAATAAAGGAAAATAATAGAAGTTAAAAACTTACTTAATTATACAGTACGTAGTAAATAAGAAAATAAAATAATCGTAATAAAAAACTTACTAAATTATGTGATTCAAATCTGATTCATTGCAACAAATTAAACTATTATGAGACTTTGAACTGCACAAGAGGCCCTTGCTTTTACAACTGCATTTATGGGAAACGGCCAGTCGCCTCCCTTTTCGACCTACACCAGAGCATATCTGTGATTGTCGACATACACCGGTGAGGGTCCGAATGTACAAGAATGCAATGTTATATTCGATCTTTCACCGACGTATTTGGTTAATGTTGACATTCTCCGGTGAAAGTCGACATTCTCCAATTTCAGTCTTTCACAGTAACAGATGTACATGTATCACAAGCAAGATGTTACTGAAAAGCAGCGTTTAAATTTTAAAATAAATTCACCCGCGGGAAAGCGCGTGGGGTGTATTATACCCCAAGTCTACAAAAAAAGTGGAATATTCCACTTGTGAGACTTGTGAAACTGAAATTCTGCACTACATTCAGTGGCTGAGTTTCTAGTAGTGAATGACGTTCAGAACCGCATTTCCGTTGCCTGTGTGTTTCAGAAAAAGATTTGCCTGTATTTTATTGCATCTCGGGTGTGACACACCCCACGCGCCTGTCCACGTAAGTGTTTTTCTGACCGAATATTTATTTTAAAATTTGTTTCTAGAGAGTAACAGTAAATATTTCTACTCGCAAGCGATTTTAAAGTATTTGAAATTCAATTTTAAAAGATTTCTAAGCGCATTAGGGCAAAAAGAATGACTCCCTATGAATTGGAAATGCAGCAGCTGTGAGACTGATTAGAAATATCTGAAAGGGAAGAAGATTATTTTTTAGGAAACTGAAGATGAAAATAGGAATATTTTCTAGACTGTTTGGTTTCGAAAAAGATAAAACATTCATTTCTTATGTTCCTAATAGAAGAAAAAACTGTTTTCATGATTTTAACATTACATAACGATGACGCTATCGATGACACTACTGGAGAAAAGAAAACGCCAGAAATTACATATTTTTATACTACGACTAAGGAAGCAGTGGATATTGTGTATGAAATGGCAGCAAGTTATTCAATTTCCAGCACAGCAAGGAAGTGGCCAATGGTAATTTTCCTTTGTGAACTGAATGTTGCTGCAATAAATCCTCGAACTGTATTACTTTCAACTGCTAATTCACCAACAGATACAGAAGGTTGGAATAATGTTTGTTTTTGAGGGACTTAGCGTTACAATTAATAAAAAAAAGTATGTTAACCAACGATCAGAGATTCCTACTTTACCGAGAAACTTACGTACTGCATGCAAAAGAAGAGCAAAAGTTTCAAGGAATAATTCAAATGAATATACAAAATTCGAAACAACTAAGTATAAAAGTTGTGATGAATGCCCTGGAGCCAAAGACAGAAGAGCGTGAATGCTATATTTAAAATGTGAAAACCTTCTGTGCTAAGAACACGTGAATGAATTTCGTTCAAAATGTAAACAAATAAAATAAGTTGCATTGTGTATTAGAGATGCAACGAAACTTAAGAGTTATGACGTTTATTTTGTTATTATTTTCATTTAACTTAATTTTAACTCTCTATAAGCTTCTTTTGGAAATTAATTTTTTGTAACTTAAGTCTTATTCGCGTATTATAAAAGAAAAACAGCTTTCAAACCAAATAAAACTGCTTTTACCGTATTTTAAACATTGGAGTATGTGATACCCCATGCGCCGATAACTTTTCTTGATGCGCCTTCCGCCGCGTTAAGTTATCTATGTTAAGAAAACATTTCGTTTTAGAGTGTCATACGATTCGTTTGTATGCTAAAGACAAAATGGAAATGTATAACTGAATTAACTAATTTGCATTTAATTACCCCAAAAAAACTTTCAGTTATATCAGTTTGTTTTAATAATAAATATTATGCTTAAATTTTGATTTAAATTATTTAATTTAGTCAAAGCATGCAAGTGTTATCTACCAAAGTGTCATTACAGTTTTAAACAACAGCAATCAATTAAATATTTTTTTTGTGTTGTTATACCACCAGCTTTTCGAAAGAACGTTTGGCTTGACAGATTTAAATTGCCAAACTGAGATGAGTGAACCAAGATTTTCAACTGTAGTCACAAATGTACATGCTTTTATGCAAAATCTCTGAAGACAAGAAAAGTAGTCAATCATCTGCTTAAGCACTATATTTTCCACAGCGGCAGGAGGCCCACCCAAAGAATATGTATTGTTAAGAAGGAAAACTTCGCAGAAGCAGAAGTGGCTCCCTTCCAACGCAAAGGGAAATAACTGCGCTTGCGTGAAATATCTGTCGCCAAAAAGCGGCAAAGCTCGAAGCTGAATGTCGAAGTTGGTTTGGACAGGTTCGAGCGTTACGTTTAGCAAGAGTTTAAACAAAGAATAGGTTCTTTGGTTTCAAGTAGCGATATGGACAATGGAAGTTCAACAGCCAGTGAAAGTGAAACTTCACCTAATATTTCATCATTTCCGACTTTAAATTATCGCGACAAGTCAAAGAACGATTCATCTTAACCCGCGTTCCTCAATTTTCTATACACATCGCGGAGGGGGAAAATATCGGCTAGGTACCAAAGAACCGGCATATCACAGAGGGGAAATTCTCGCCAACAGATTCCGTCGCCAAATCCCTTGGCGAATGTTCCCTTTTCTTTGTAGCGGCGTTGCAGACAAAGTGGTTTACATTACGTCTATGGAGCCTTTCCTTCTTTACATAGAGGTTCTTTGGCTCACCAGCGAGGGAGCAGTAAAGTCGCTGAACATTCGTAGTTCGGTCTCGTTCGAATGCTGGTTCGAATCGGGCTGGTTTTCGTGGCTTTGCTCATGTGTAACGTGTATACGAGGCAGTTTCCCTTAGAAATTCCTCCACAGAGGCATTTCTTCCCTTAAGCAGGTACCGTCGAGTGCTTTACCATAATCAAGTAAACCAACCGAACCATAGCGGCAGTTTTACAGAAGAGACAGAATCTATGCGGAAATATCTCATGACGTACTAAGAATGTTCTACTTACATACTCAAGTCCCATTGATGTTCGAGGCATCTCTAAACGCTGTGAGAACTATTTACTAGAGTTACGAAAATTAATAACTAGCTAAAACATAATGAAAAATAGTGCAAATTATAAGTAATTGTTGCTGATTTATAGTGCTAACGTTTTAACCTCAGTTAGATAAATCTTCAGGTAGATTAATAGTCTGTGATTGACAAGTATACGTAAAGGTAAAAGAGGAAAGGTTTACTTACTTAAGTTTGAAAATTCTAAGGAAGTATTGTATAGGCATTCCCCTCTTATAATAACTAATTAATTTCCTTTTCGTATGCAGTTAAAATACAAGGGTGATCCAAAAGTCCAGCACATCAAGTTTTCAAAAATTATGCAAATTCGAAATGAATACTAATTGCAAATTTTTCAATTGATGACACTACTATAGTGTTACAAATAATATATCATCTGATGCTTCATCTGTTAACTTCAAAAGCTATTTGCTTGGTGCCAGATGGAGATGAGTTTTTTCCCAAGCAGAACGAGTTTTGTAATTGAGCATTACATCGCAATGCACAGATTTGCACACTCTGTTGCGAAACTATGCGAAACCTCAACAGTAAGTTTTGTGCAGTTTAAGGATGGCAACTAAACTCAAATTGAAATAAATCTACTAAACTTTTAACTTAATTATAATCTATATATTATTAGATTTTCGCTTTTTTGTAATTTCCATATATTACAGACTTATAATCATTTCTTAAATTTATATCTTAACGTATTTTGTTTCCCTCTCTAACTCTGCGAACTCTAAATATCATTTAGATTTTAAAATTATTTTTCAAATCTCTGAGTATTCTAGCTCTAGGGTCCTACATATATAGACTAAGTGACTGATGTTAGCTGCAGTTCATAAACTTTCCTCAAAATTGAGAGACTCGTAAAATATTTCCTACATTTAGTAACTTCGAAGAGCTCTCAAATCCAAGACGGTTTCTTTGAATTATTGGTAACAGTTGAAAAAAGATAAGATAGATATTTCTGAGTTAAGAAGTTATTTATTCTTTTTATAGATGTCTTATAAGGGATTATTAGTGACCGTATAAAATACTTTCTTTAAGTCTAAAAAAATATTTCTTCAATACTCTCTTACATTACTAGAGAATATAAATTTTGATAGTGTAATAGATGAATTTATCTTAACTCTGTAACTGAATGTAATGCCTAAGGATATTTATTTCAATTTCTTTAACGCTGCATAAAAATATGCATAAGCGCTTTATATTTTTTTTATTTTTTAACTAAATTTTTAATGCGATTTATTGCAGTAACAGTGATATTAAACTTCGGATTATGGAAATATCATAACACGAAATCGCCCTGTAAGAACGGCATTTAGCAAATCCAGCTAAGTAGGTCCAAAGCCTAGAAAATGGTGGACATCTGTGATTGCATACTAGTTTTATGAACTGTATACACTTAAAATATATAAATACAAAAATCTCCTCGAAAATTTGATGCCGCCCCCCAGACGGTGCAGTGGTTAGGGGAGACTACTGCGACACCAAATGGCCCGCGTTCGAATCCCGGAGAAGGCATGGATGTTTGTAACTGTACAGTGTTTTTACAGCATGGGGGTACTATACATATACGGCAATTTGAAAGTCCTATCGAGAGGTTGTTGGTAGAAGAGTGTTGGGAGACCCTCGGAACCGTTTTCCCGGTGTGCTCTCGATCAAAACTGGAGCCGAACTAAGCGAAGTTATACTGTCACCTGTATGGTGCTCAAGGCTCTAGCCAACGACAGGGACAATCTTGCTCTCCTTGAGAAGATGAATTTCGTAGACCTGTACTGATGTTTCTATCAGACAAGTGAGATAACTCATAACAACAACAACTGTAAAGTTTGATGCTAAAAGAAGACAACAAGGAAATTAAAATTCCATTCCGTAGAGGTATTATTAACCAAAAATGCAGATGAATTCTGCTGTCACTAACAGCATTGTATTTTTGTTTCTCCTATTTGTATGAGTAAGTGATGTCAGCGTTAGAAAGAACATAACCCTGTTTTTCTACTGACATTGACAAGAAATACAACGTATTCTAAGCAGCAGATAAACTAAACTCTAGAACGAATGCGAAAACAATTTATCTTTTGTTCTGGAAAATCTGTGTTATTCAGTACAATTGAAAATCTTTACTTCTATCAATTTTATTTCCTCAAAAGTTCTAGTGACCTGAAAGAGCACTAAAAATTAGAAAAAATACTATCTTTATATTAATAGAAATGACTGAATACATGGTTAAAGGCATATGACATATGCTATCAGTAACGGAAGATATAAGTCAACAGTCAAGTCCCTGCCCCGAAGCATATTTTTTACGATTCAGTGTCCAGCAGATGAAATATCCATATGAGGCTCTGATACTGGAAACCACACCAACGTATTTGTTGAAAGAAAATTTCATATTTTCGAATGCCACTCTTAGAACTTTTTAATTAAGACAGCGTTAGGTCCTTCGTAAAAAAAATCTGATGCCTAAACCACATGACTTCCATGTACGGAATATTAAATTATACGTATTTTTTCTTGCATTTTTATTAAACGTATCGGATTGAATTAAACCTACTTCGTCGATAGCACATAAACCACAATAGAATAAATGCACGTTTGAAAATTCACTATTTTTTTACCATAGCGACACTCTGGCGCTAAGTTCATTTAACAGCGCTACATCTCATTCATTTTATAACTCAGAATACACAAAAGTTATGTATATCATCTGAAGAATTATCTAATCGTTGCTACATGTACAAATATTATAATAAATCTAAAACGATGTATAAAAGAACTCATAGAACTCATAGAAACAAAGAAACAAAAAAGAAACAATTTTCCACAGACGACTCAGTATTTCTCATTCAATTAATTCAGTTCTCACTTCGCGACCAAAAATACATAAAAACTCAAAATATCTATATTAAAATTACTAGGAAACTCTTAAAAAATTATTCCCTCGAATAAATTTCAGAACGGATTAAGCATGATTTAATGCGCAATAATAAAAGAAGGTGTTATCTTTGTTGTTGCGAAGCTTAGTTTTCTAGATTGACAAAAAATACACTATTCTGATAAGTTTCAAATGTAAACAAATACGGCTGCTATGGTAAAAATAATTAGCTTTAGCAGCACTTGAACAACTTTTAAATTGTTGATAATTCTAAATATATTGTTACGAAAAATTCGGCGGTTGCGCCTGTATGTAAGCTTTCCGGCATAGCACTAGGGTTGCCATAAAATAGTGTATGGTAGGGTTGCCAGATTGGGGACTTTATCGCCCATTTGGCGACCAAATTGGCGATATCCCATGGTCCAATCGGGAAGCTTCTAGAATAATTTCCTGTCGAGATATTTCTCGAAACGTGTGGAACTTTAAGAAAAGCTATTTAAACCCTTGCGTTTCTGAGAGCAGTTAGTTGTCGAGTTGCGAAGTTAGTTGCAAGATTGTGAAGTGTTGCGAGCAGTGTGATTAGTTGTGAGAATAGCTGCTACGCGAGAGTTTTGTGAACGGAAAGCAATCCAGATAGTGCTTTGCCGTGAAGCTATCTTTACAGTATAGCTTGACAGTGTATTGGTGATTGTTCCACGGTGTTTTATTATAAGTTTAGTGTTGCCGTGAAGCCACCTTTACAGTTACAGCCTGAAGCTGTGTTGCTGATTGTTTCAGCGTATTTATTGTAGATTTTCGACGCTTTTAAAGGTAATTTTGGAACTGTGCTGTAAATAGTGATTCCTGTAAATAAATTGTGCTTTTTATTGTTCTGCATCGTGTTTTCATCGATTACTCTCAAATCTGCGAACCCGTAAAACGCAACAACTGGTGTCAGGAGTGGGGTTTGAGAGTGAATGCCAGTCACCCGTCTACAAAAGATGGACGCCAGAAAAGAAGAGATGAAACAAGAAATAAAAGCCGTACAAGAAAAGCTTCAAGAGCAACTGCGACATATGGAAATGGAGCAAAACAAGGTTAGAAGCGA
>KK115457.1:2456-28526 GCA_000611955.2 Stegodyphus mimosarum
TCCTCGCCCGTCTTTGTCATATGAGGGTCTGTACCAATTTAACAAAAGATACGTTTTTACACGGAAAACTGCTTAAATTGGACGACGTTGAGGTATTACAATATACATTTATGATACACAAATAGCTGCACATTGCACTTATTGCAATGCATTATATATTTATACAATATTATTGTCATTATATACTATAACAGTGGTCGCAAATTGTGTGTCCGCGGGCCGCATACAATTTGCTTCAGCCCCCGAAGTAAATTTTTTGCGGTTCACGAATAGATGTCATTTACGTAATTGTTGCAAATACAATGTAGCAAAGATTTCAAAATTTTAGTTAATTGAAGTTTGAGATTGCTTTTATTCTATTAAAAACGAACCTGAACAACGCACCAGAAAAATCTATAAATGGAATTAGTTAATTCACACTATGATATAAATAGCTTTCAAAGGTTTGAAGGTATTAGATTTTATTTACTTTTATTCATATGTGTCAACAGCTTTTTTTTTTTTACGCAGGTAAAAATTAATAGATAAATATGCTTAGCCGATGAGTATCTAGAATCGGTGATGAAGATCATTTCTGGTAATTTCTTTCCAAGGATACAAATTTCAGAATCAAAACGCCAAAAAGCGTCAAGCTGTAAGAAATTGAAAAGTTTATAATTATTTAAATATAAACAGATATTTTTATTTACGCATCAGAAAAAAAATAATAAATAAGAAAATAGACTAGGTTGCCATTATTCATTCTCAAACTTTGTGCCCACCAGAGCGGTAAAGTCGCTGAACACTGGTAGTTCGGTCTGAGACTAGAATCCCGTAAACGGGTTGGCGTTTTCGTGGCGTTTCGAACTAGACCTTTTAGAAAGTCCTCAAGAAAGCATTCCTCCCCTTAGGCAGATAGCCCTCGAGGCTAGCCGTAATCTCATAAACCAAACCAAAACAAACTCAAGTTTTGTCGCACTTGGAAAATTTTAACTGAAAATTTAGTTTCTGTTATTTGTTTATTTTAGTTTAAATTAAAGTAAGTTATTTAATGATTAAACTTTTTAAAAAATTATTTGAAATAAATGCCAGTCTAAAAATTTAATATTTAATTATCAATATTTTTAATAATAAAATGTAAGTAACAAAAATATCTTTCAGACAACAAACCTGAGATTTCAAATAAAAAAATAGGGCAAATCAGCGGCCAAGTGCTAAAGTCGCTGAACAGTGGTAGTTCGCTCCAAAGCTCGAATCGGAGTGGCTGCATGAGCGCCTTCGTAGCTTTCTCATGTATAACGTGTATACGAGCCTATTTTAATCAGAAAGCCCTTCACGAAGGCATCCCTTCTGTTAGGCAGATAGCCCTCGAGTGCTTTGCCATTAATTAAATATAAGAAACGGAACCAAACAGAAAATAAATACAAATTTGAATTTTTTTTCCTTCGCGCTATTATTGTTATTGTTTTTATGTGTGTTTTGATGAATATTTAGTAAAATCTAGAACTTAAAATATTTTATATTTTGTTAATAAAAATTTTAAATTTGTTAAAAAAAATTCTGGCCCATGACCTGTTTTCAGGTCGCGCATTTGACCCACCTGCATCTGAGTTTTGGACCACTGTATTATAACAGAATACAATTATATAAATAAAATATACTATTACTAATTAGAGCTTATTATGTGTATTGTTATTCAAAGACACTCAATACTGAACAAGTTACCAGTTTGTTTAGCGTCGATAGATTGCATATTCCGAATAATGTACATCTTACATAATAAAAACAAAATGCTCTATAATAGTATTAAATACACAAAATTTAGCATAATGCCACTAGGCTTTATTACAAAGAAATACACGAATTAACAACATATTTCTCAACTACGCGGAAACTTTTCTAACCAGAATTTGGATTTTTTTTGGGGGGGAGGGAGATTTTAATAAACCCAGTATAAAAATCTTAGTCTTCTTATACTATTTTTGAATCTGACATATTCTAAGTAATTTTACTATTGAATATTTTCTGATATTAATATTGTTTTTGAATGACACTCTAAAACATTAAATAACTAACTAAAACAAACCCATAAAATAATTTTAATTAAAGATATTTATTTCTGAAGGCAGCAGTATTCGCATGCTAGGTATGCTCGATTTTACTTCAACCTCTATTCCATTAAAATTTATTTCAACAACTTTATTTACATGTTTCTGCCTATAAAAAAATATGAGATTACATTCATTTTCTAGAGACCAGTTTTAAGTCATAGCAACGAAAGGACCGTAAATTATGCATCCTTGATCACTTTCCCTTGATCTTGATTATGGACTTAACCTTTAAGTCGTTTCTATGGAGATGCTGCTAGTCTTCTGAATCGGGCAATTGTCCAGAATACTGCTAATGACACCGGGTGGTTGACGATTGCAATAATACGCCTTTTATCTGTTGGCTGTGAAGGGAAGCTTCAAGGTTTGGGAGAACCATTTGCAGTGAAATGATGATCATTATCTCTCGTAAATAGGAAGCAATATTTGTAAATGCTTTACTCAGGCATTTAAGGTCGGGGTCTAGAAATGGCGCCATATAGCTAAAGCTAGTACATATGAGATTTCGAGCAACTAAAAATAAAATGTGTAACTATTATATTTCGAGTTTAAAGATAGTTTTTGGATATTACGAATATAGTTGTGGATGATGATATATATAGACCTCGCAAATCCATTTTTATTGTGATTGTGGCTGCAGTCGAACGTTTGTGATCGAATTTTAACCTACTTTCTGATAAGCTTGTAGAGTCGTTGGTTGTCGAAGAAGACAACATGAAAAATGTCCCTCGCCGGGATTCGAATTTCGAATCTCCCGATGCCAGCTGGGCGTGCTTCCAATTACGCCACGAAGGCATGCAGTAAAGAAGGAGAAAATATGCAAGCTATACAGTTCAAACTTTGTATACACACTGTTTGTGGATGCAATGCAATACTATCTTTCAAAATCCCAATTAGATTTTAGAAACCCCTTTCTTCTTCTGAAGAATACATACGTCCCGTCCCACCTTTTCACATATGATGGAACAGTATAGGAATTAGAGGCGAAATGTATGCAGGGTCCGTCAGAAAACTGTACGCGCATTTTAACAGATGGTATCTGTGTATTCAGACAGCTTCGAAGCTGAATTATCGTTACAATGTATAGTATGTACAACATATTATGTACTCATACAATATCTTTGATTCTACCTTCCAAGAATCGCCCATTGAACCGAAAGTCAAAATACATACAGATGGCTCAAGGACAGACTTAGGAACAGGCTGCACCTGTTGTGTTTTTCAACATAATCACCTTATTGAAATCTCGCCAAGACAGCTAAACAAAAGTAATATAATTTATCAAGGAGACTTAAAAACAATTTCAGCGGCAATTTCACATGCAAAAATAATAACAGAAAAGAGCACAATCGTTACAAATTCTCTTTCCAGTTTTCTGCATTATGTGGCCGAAACACTAAACGCAGTTATATTATAAAACATGTCAAATTTCAGATACAAATTCCTCAAATACAACCTATTTCTTCATTGGATACGGCCCTTTCTTTTCATATGAATACAGATTTGGTTCGAGAGATACAAACAACTGTACTTGTGGTTTACTGGCCACATGTGAGCATTACGCATTTACTTGTCAACTTAAGGATGGTTTTCATCTGAAGCTTTCATCTATAGACCACATTCTATACTAGAGTGACGTGCTTTAACAAATACCTCAGCTCAATTTAAACTTCATAAATCATTTCAAATTGCTTCTGAATAACAATACTAAATATTGGATATATTTATTTATAATATTGCATATGTTGTATATATGTTGTACATGTGTTTCTACTGTATTACAATTTTTCCTGTTTGTATCACCCTAAAAATTTACTGAATTCTTATATTTTATGCATGTTACTAAACAAAACTGTGACTTTATAAAAGAATTTCTGCATTCAATAAACACTCGACAACCCCGGCACTTTGTCTGAGGTTACTAGGTAGTTAGTGGATTACCACAAAATGGCAACTTTGGCAGAAAAGGCAAACAAGCCAGCAGCCATTCTTGTGGAGTTAAAAAAAATATGTAATACGGTGTTTGCTCAACACATGCTGGTACTTTCATGGCTATAATATGTGACATATGAAGTATCACAGTGAATTAAAATGGCCTCGCAGAATCGCCTTGGGCCTTTCTTGCACAGCACAGAAAATCGGTTATGCTGGAAGTCCTTTGTCAAGAAATTATAGTGGTATGTGCAACAATCCCCGTGGATACACTAATCAACATTATTCAAGAAGCTGCTTGTCAATGTGCTATGTGTCTAGTCGGTAAGGACCACCACTCTATCATTTTGAGCATTTTAAGTAACTGTATAGGTGCATATACAGAAAGTCTACATTACCTAAACTGATCTAGGATATATATGATTATATTAATCTATAGTTAATGTCCGTACTAACACACTATTAAGAATTGGAAGATAAAGTGTGTATACATTTTTCTGACGGAACTTGCATATAATTATGTACTCTTAAATTTGTGGTCTACCTTTAATTCAATACCTTGTGTAAACAACATACTTTAACACGTCTGCATTACACCAATAAGGGATGCTAAAATTAAACAAGATAATGAAGCTTCTCTTCATTATGATGTTAAAGCATATCGGAATGAACAATACATTTCTGAATGAAAGAGGAAAATTAATTTTCTGCTAGAAAAGTGGTTCTAAAAGGGTTTATAACCGATGGAATATTTTATAACAGCTTTCATCGTAATCACAAGAACGATTCGGAGAAGTAAGCAGTTTCTAGTTCTCTTGACCAAGAACTTTCTATTAGCCAATTAACCAGCGAACTGGCACTGTATTCACTATGCAACTGCCGCAGGCATCACGATTCTTTCAAATGAGATTACATATGGATTATATGAACCACATCACTTTTTTTACAATCCTTTTACAATTCAGTTATTATTTTCTTGTTTGAAGGTGATACGTTTCTAATTATACGCCCTTTGATATAGACCTATGAGACGGCCTTTGATAAAATTATTTTCTTTACATTTATTTATTTTGGCTTTCAAATAAGTCTCTTTTTTCCATAAGATTCATAATACTGAAATCCGACAAAACACACCAGGGTTATCTGCTTAAGAATTTCCTTCAAAACTTAGTACTAAGTTTTAATTTGGCACAAATTTTGTACAAAGCTTTATCGATTTCCACAGTAATCCAACACAGGTCCCTCTTTTTCAGGAGGGGGCGGGGGGAGGAAGCTCCTCCTTTGCTTTAACGAATTTTTTTTTTCTCCTGAACATTTTAAAACAATAAATTATATTTGTTTTTAATAACGTTAGTTATATCTTCTTTAAGTTTTCTTTACTTTTAGTAACCCCTTTAATTAATTGGCAAATGAATTAAGGTAACGCACGCCAAAGATATCAGCCTGAGGAAGGGATGCCTCCGTAGAGGTCTTTTTAAGAGAAACTGACCCGTATTCGCATATACAAATACGAAAAATCATGAAAATCCCATGCAGATAGCCTGTTTGCTAGAAACTGAACCCTGGGTAAGCTACCAGTGTTCAACGCCTTGGCCACATATAAGCCATAACAACACACCTAATTAAAGCAAATTATAGTACAATAAATTCTCGTGGTTTACAATATATTTATAAATGTATATTGTATATTAAGTTTTATAAAAATCTTTACTATTATTGTATTAATTAATAAAAACATGTTTCTAAAGTCATATATTAGTTACTTCGGTATGGAATAATCTTTCACTCTACCTTACCTGCCAGTAAAATTTTACAATTTTGTACTGAAGTTCTCACACTGGCACATAAAACTCCTATAATTGCATCATCAAAAAATTACTATCTACAATAATTCCTTTCAGCGTTGTACAGTATATATATTAAGGTAAGGTTTCCACGTAGAGGAGTTATGAGTACAATTAAGTCTTGACCATTACAAATTAATAAAGCGACCTTAACCATTATAAATTATATTACCCTTTGGGTGATATAATTTATAATGGTCAAGGTCGTCATACCGTAGATCCCCTACCAATCTTTATTTAGAGGATTCACAGGATATATAAAACTGCTATTTAATAATACATAATATTCCCTTTAAAGAAAATGTTATTTATTGTTATCTCTTAGTGCTATGCTATATTCATTTTTTAACATTTTTTTTCCTTATTTATTTTAGGTTCATTATTTAGCGTTACTTTTGTAAGAAAGTAAAATCCCATTTTTCAATTTTATTTCCCTGTAGAAGTGAAATTACAAAACGGTACAGTATCAAGAAATCCTACGTTATTCGTGACTGATGTAAATGATGTCTTAGAGCAGATGCGATATCAAAATACGAAACATTCCAAAGTGAGATCTTTTCTCCAGAATACAAAGAATATACAATTCCTTTCAACTGCTAACTATACTAGAGTACAATAACGCAGTTACATTATGATGATTATGATGACAATGATTTCGCACTAGTAGACAGCAAGGGTAAGATTTCAAATTTCTTACGTCAATCATTTTTCTGCTGTTACAGGTAAACAGTAAGAAAGAAACCGTAGCTTCAAACTGTTGTCTAAAGAGTAAGATTCAAAACATTTTCACTTTTGGGTGGCAGGTTGCAGCTCTCTTCGAACGTAAACAAGAAAAAAAAAGTGGGAGGGCAATATAAAAAAGAATTAAAGTTAAAAAATACAAAACTTTAGTTTTGGTAATTTACCTTCGCAAAACCAAATCTTAAAATCATATAATATGAGAAAAGAGAGGGAGTTTTCAAATAACTCCACAGGAGCAAGTTTCTTTTGGATCTTTTCCAAACCGAATATATGTCAGAATTTTGACATTTTTTGCAAGATAATAAGGAGGAACGGGAATTATTTAGCTCATTCTTTTCTTTTCCGGTGGGAATATAACTGCTCCATTTTCGCAAAAATAGCGAGACGAAGTGGAACAACTTGAGAAACAGGCTTAAAAATTGAGAAACTGCTCTTTAACAGCACCGACGAAATTGTCTACTCCCTTATAACATATTTAGCTTTAATTCTACTGAAACAATAATGTCTAGAAAATTCCAAGACAGAATTCAGCTGTAATATAACAACAAAATCATAATAACGTTCCTTAAATCTTAATGCAATCAGGCTGATTGATAATCTAGTCCAATTAATACCGTATCAAGCAACAAATGCACCGAAGCTACAAACATTTCTGTAACCAAGATACGTTATATATGACGAGAGATATATCTTTCATTTATTATACTAATGTTCAAACATGTGTTTTGAATCAAATTGAGCAAACGCTTACTAATTATTTTTCTTACCATTTACTTTGAATCAGTTTTGACTCTAACTCTTACTGATTTGATTTTTTTTTCAAGGCGATGAAACATAATCGCTTCTGTTAGTTGCTGCTAATTGACCGGAGATTGATTTATTTATTCCCCATCATAAGTGAATGAATTTTCGTTTAATGACAATGATTGATTATATGATTTTTCTTAAAAAATGTTTTCATCATTTACAATTTATTACATTAATTTCATTTTTAACGTTTTCACCATGTTATTAAATTTATTTTTTAATAACTTTTACATGCTCTAGCTCGTACTATATATATAAATATTTAATATTTATCACTAGCATTAAAGCTTACGATTTTTCTTTATATTCCTAGGGTATAATTCAATTCCTGTTATATTAAATAAATAATTATATTTTACTTTGCAGGTTTAGCGGAAATATTAGGCTTTTTAGAATATCAAAATTTTCTTAATTGGTTCTTTGAATATATATATAACCACAATTTTTTTATTAAAAACATAATTATTCAAATTACTTTCGTGAAACATGCTGCTGAAAATTGATTAGTTTAAACAAAAAGTAAGAAATTTATAACCCACTGTAGACAAAGACCCCCCCCCAAAAGTAAAATTCAGTACCAATAAATTTCAAAATATCCTATAAATATACAAAATAAGAATTAAAGAAATGTGAAATTAGAACCTAAAAATTATACCTACCTTAGAAAATATGCCAAAATCAATAACAGAAAAATAAATGAAGAAGAGAAATTCAATTAAATTTGATGTAATATAATTTTTAGATTTTAATTTCACATTTCTTTAACTCTTATTTTTTTTATTTGTATTAAAAATTATAACTACCTGAGAAAATATACCAAAATCAATAATAGAAAAATAAATGAAGAAGAGAAATTCAATTAAATTTGATGTAACATAATTTTTAGATTTTAATTTCATATTTCTTTAATTCTTATTTTTTGCATTTGTAGGATATTTTGAAATGTATTGGTACTGAATTTCACATTTACGGGGGTCTTTGTGTAAAATGGGTTCTAAATTTCTCCCTTTTTACCTATATAGATATATATATTATAAGAAGAAAACTCTCCATATTACATCTCCAAGCAACGGAAATTCAATTTAAAAACATCATTGAAAAGGTATTTTTCAGAATTTAAAAAAGTTTAGAATTTTCAGTCCTTGCTTTAAACACTGTTAAGGAAAAACTAAATCGTAAAAATGCCAAAATCAAAAGTAAACTTTTTTGAAGTATTGAAAAACCAGTTATTGTTATTGATAGCTGATTAATCGACTTATCAAGGGAATAAACCAATCTACCATTAATTTACAGTGACTAAAATAAGAGAGAGTGTTTCATCTTACTTCCAAGTAAGCATCAAATTATTTGCTAGATTCAAATCATAAATCTAGTTGATGCTTAATCAAAATAAAGATATTAGTCACCAAACCAAAAGAATCCTGTTAAAAAGCAAATAATCTTTAAAATTAAAATTTTTCACTAAGAACACAATTAATCTGAACGAGATGCTTACTTTAGAAGACATAATTTTAAAAAATCATAAGAAGATAAAAGAAATAATCCGTAAAATTAAAGTTAAAAACTGTAGTAAAAAAGAAATTTAAAAATCAAACTAGTAAGCAAAAATTAACCAACTTGCCTTCGAAATTAGCTTTTAGCACTATTTTAATAACAGCCTGATCTCTGTGTATTATATCTCCAAGAAACTTTGTAGTTTTGTCGCCAATTTTGGCTAAACTTTCTTCAATAGAAAACTGCTTATTACGACAACCCTTTTGCTTCAATCTCTTAATACGTACTTGCATTCCTGTCATTTGGTTTGCGGCTCCAGGGAGCTGTTGCTTCTAAATAGGGGAGGGCGCGGGACACATGCCTGTTTGCCTATGTCACACGTCAGGCGTCCCTGTCCTCCGTCACCTGTCACCTGTCATTTGGTTTTAAAATTTCGAAGGCAAGTTGGTTAATTTTTGCTTACTAATTTGATTTTTAAATTTCTTTTTTACTACAGTTTTTAACTTTAATTTTATGGCTGGCTGCATGGGCGTTTTCGTGGTTTTCCCCATGTGTAACGTTTATAAGAGCCAGTTTCCCTTAGAAAGTCCTCCACGAAGGCATCCCTCCCCTTAGGCAGATAGCCCTCGTGTGCTTTGCCATAATTGAATAACCTAACCTATACATATATTATTTTTAAACATTCACTCTGCTTTAAGGAATATGCTGTTATGGTTCTAACGATGAAACGAAAATATTATGCCTCGTGAAATGGTAACGTTTCCCAGAACCGGCTGTCCATCAGGTCGAATGGAAGGTCTGGTAATTTCAGATAAATTAGTTAAATTTTTCTACATTTGCCTTTCAGTCCAGGAAAACTAATTAATCGTATTTTTTATTTACGCTTTCTGAATAAATACAATTAAGTTAGATTGAGAGTAATGCATCTAACAGCAGAGTAATGCCGCTGTAATCCTTCTCTAATAAAGATGCAAAAAAAAAAAAAATACGATTCATGGTCATACATATTTCAGTCTGATGCGATATGGAACCCACATAAAAAATTTCGATGGACAAATAAACTAATTCTCTAATTACATCAGAAACAATGGCACTCAGATTTTAATAATTTTCTTCTTTCCAATCAAATGGTCGTAAAAGCTCGAGTTCCATCCAATATTTCACCTATATTCAATTTTAGTCGATTAATTGTGGAAAACTTTTATCATAATTGATCAGAAATTAATAACGCGAACAAACAAAAATACATAAACAGACATTCTTCTTTATATATATATATATAGATAGATTTTGTAAAATTTACAAACTTTAGATTAACAAACTGTACGATTTGAAAGCGAGCAGTTAAAGCATTTTCGTCTCCAACGCGCGACACTGTTGCCACTCGGAAAAATTAGTGCGAAAATTAGCGCTTTCAGAGTTTTTAATTAATATTTCGGCTGATTAAAGTCGTACCAAGATGGGAATAGCCGAAATGGCTTCCCACGAATTTTTGGAATCAGGAGTAATGTATTTAATGTTTGGCAATGCTATTTTTATTTCCTCGTAAAACTTAGAATTTTTTTATTAACAAACTGTAGGATTTGAAAGCGAGCAGTGGCAACAGCTTTCGAAATAAAGCAGATTTTCATCTCCAGCTTGCGAGACTATTGCCACACGGAAAAATGAGGGCGGAAATTATCGATTTTACGATTTTGTAATTAATATCTATGATTTTAGCTACTTTTTTTGGAAGGGAACGGACGCCGACCTTTTCCAGGACTCAGAAAAGAATTGCAGAAAGTTTGGTGATGATAGTTATAGTAGTGACTGAGTTATTACAGGACAAACGCACAGACTTTTCTGCTTTATATATACAGAGAATTAACGCATAATTAGTAAACTGTCGTCAGAATTTTCATCATTAATCGATGTCAAAGATTTAAATTTATTGTTGAAGAATTCATTAAAAATTTATTACTGTTAACTGATAAATATATCAATTACTAGTTACAGAATTTGAAATATGAAGATTAAAATTACTATGAAAAAGTCTCATAAAGCACTAGTTATATTTTTTTCCTTTTATTTAAAAAATGATAATATCCTTTTCAGCTCATAAATATCCATCATTATGATATAAAAATCTTTATTAGCTTCCGGAATTATTTTAACTCTCAAAAATTTTCAGATCACTTTGATTGATATATGATCAAATAAAAAGTCAAATCGATCATAGCGCCAATTAGTTTCTAAAGCAAAGCAAATAAATATGAGGTTTTAATGAAAATTTAGCTTCCCCTCGCTTTAAAAAAAATTAAAAAAAAAAAATAATAATAAATTAAAAAAAAAATCTGAAAGGTTTCAGATTTTAATTACGTCCAAAGGGGCGTTTATTTAACATTTTGTGTGTAACCTTTATTTATTAAATACCATGTTCTTCGCACTTAAACCATAAAATTCAATTCAACAGCAATATCGCAAAATAATTTTAAATTGAGCATATCTTTAGAAATTTCGGTACACACTCTCACGCGCTGGAAGTAAAAATGTTTTTCTGTACAACGTTGGTATTGCTGGCTTTGAAATCTTTGAGTTTGTTAATGAAAAATTCGTTAAAGTTTTAGAGAATAATGTTACGAATTTCACATTTATTTGGCTATTTATTTAGAATTGTAATTAAAATTCCTTTTTATTTTCCCATGCAACGCAGACGATTTTTGAAGAAAAAGCTACGTTAAAAATAAAATAAAATAAAATAAAATAAGCAGTAAATTGAAAAGTGAAACGACGCAAAATGCCAAAACGAAAGTAATAGTCCTTCGAGATTCAAATCCTTTTGGACTAAAACGAGATAGACCACATTATGGAAAACGGCTGTTGACTGTTATGATTACGTTAATAATAACGACACTAATTTTACTTTTCTCCGCCTAGCAAGAAGATTAATTCTAGGATGTACACAGTCCAGTCACATTAATGTGACCACCACGTACTTTCCATGTCAGAGTTAAATAACCAATCACAGAAGGCAGGTGGCAGCACAGTGCAGTTGAGCGTATATAAAGGGTGTGTGAGGGCTTCGGAAAACGTTTCAATCGTTGGCGTAATGCAGAAACGAAGCGATTTATCCGACTTCCAAAAGGGCATGATCATTGGCTTTCGGGCCAAGGGTGGAAGCATTTCCGAAACGGCTGAGTTTGTGAACTGTTCGCGTGCCGCCGTGGTAAAAGTGTACCGTGCATGGCAAAATGGGACTGTCCAAAATCAGCGACGTGGCAAATGTGGTGCACCACGGGCCATAGATGACAGAGGCGAACGACGGTTGCGGAGATGCGTTCGGGCAGATAGACGGGCTACCGTTGAGCAACTGACCACCAAAATGAACCAAGGGGCTACCAAAAGTGTCTCCCAAAGTACTATTCAGCGAACATTGCTGCGTCTGGGCCTCCGAAGCAGACGCCTGGTTCGTGCACCTATGCTGACTGCTGTTCATCGACGGCGAAGGCTAGAATTTGCACGCCAGTACAGCAGCTGGACGTCCACTGAGTGGCGACAGGTTGCGTTTTCGGATGAATCGCGTTTTATGCTCCATCGGACAGATGGACGTTGGCGTATAAGGCGTGAAACCTCTGAAAGGAACCACCCTGCAACCATTGCCGGAACGGTCCAAGCTGGAGGCGGGAGCATTATGGTCTGGGGAATGTTTTCCTGGCATTCTCTAGGTTCACTGATCATTGTGGAAGGCACAATGGATCAATACAAGTACGCATCTGTCCTTGCGGACCATGTTCACCCCTACATGCGCATTGTTTTTCCTCAGGATGATGGCATCTTCCAGCAGGACAATGCGAGGTGCCATACAGCTGCCAGTGTACGTGCGTGGTTCGAAGAGCACCAGGATGAGTTTACCGTCCTCCCCTGGCCAGCAAACTCACCTGACTTAAACCCAATCGAGCATCTGTGGGACCATCTCGATCGAGTTGTTCGCGCCATGGATCCTCAACCGCGTAATCTAGCGCAGCTGGCCACGGCATTAGAGTCGGCATGGCTCAACATCCCAGAGAACACCTTCAGGGACCTATGTGACTCTCTTCCTGCACGTCTCGCAGCAGTCCGCTCTGCGAAAGGTGGTTATTCTGGCTTTTGACAGATGGTCACATTAATATAACTGGACTGTGTATATAACTTAACACACACAAAGTTGTCAACGAATGAAATGTTTAAGTTATGCAAGATATGATATTGTCATCGGAAACAATTTTTTCGAATCGATATGATATTGTCATACTTGATGAGATGATAGCTCTCATTTAAAACGAGTAGGAAGGTAATTTGAAGTCAAAAGACAATTGTTAGTGAATGTCACGGATTTATCCTGCCGGACTTAGGAACATTTATGAACCATTGAAAAGCTAAAAGGAAAAATTCCAGTGATGGTAAGATATTGTATCTTATTTAGTATCTCAGAAATTTCATAATTATTTGAATGAAAGAGAATAAATTTACATCAATCATACCAGTTTCTCATCTTAGAAAGCTAAAAAGTTAGTAACGAAATTTGCAACAGTGTTGCATAAACGAAAAACATTTTTGAAACGCTCAAGCAGATATGAAATTGTAACAGTCTTTGAAATTATGCTTTATTGAACGTGGTTTCACATGGCAAGTTTGAAAATTCTGTATTAGCAAATACAACATTTTATGTTCAAAATAAATAAATAAATTCGAGACTATATATATCACATCAATGATGATCTCTCGATTAATCATTCGAAGGGAGAGGGCAAATTTAAAAAACTTCTTAATTGGTAAATTTTATTTTCTAAAACTTTCCTTACTAAATAATTTGGATTCTAATATTACTATCCAAAACTTTCAATTATTTCAGTTTTTCATAATTTCTTCCTCATTTTACCTCTAATCAGTAAGCTTACTGAATATGTTTATACATTCTCTTTTCACAATGCATGGCTTGGACTTCAGTTTCTTGAATTTTCGAATTTTCACTCTCGGATCACATTTACATTTTTGTTACAATTTGCTAACCTTTCCAAAAGCATATTAAGCATTTTACTTATTGTAAACCCAAAAGAATTAGTCTCAAAATACAATTTTGCGTTGATTCACTTTAAATGTCGTCTGCTGTAAATGCGTTATTTCACTCTTCATTCGAGTCTGTTGCCATTCCACACAATATCAGGTATTTATATTTCAAATTTAATCTGTCTGTTATTGATTAAGAAAAGTAAGATATTTAAAAGCAATACATGCAGTTCTTAAGAATATTACTTTTTCACTTTTGGATCTGATTGATTGAATTAAAAATGCATTTAATTCATGATTATCTAATTAAAAACATTCAGTATTTTTATAGAATTACATTATATATCTGTATATTTTCATTATTTAAATACACAGAAAATTTTTAAAAACTTCTCATTTCCTGAAACTTTCTATAGCCAGGAAAATCTTCCGATTTTAGTAATTAATATGAAATTATAATAGGTATTGCTAAAAACTTCAATTATTTCAATTTTTCTAAGTTTTTTCCGTCTTTCCTCTTTAAACAGTAGATCTGACTGTGTGTTTATTCCTTCTTTTTTTTTCATAATACGTGGCTCTTACTTTAATTTATTGAATTGTGTGATCTTCATTCTGCACGATTGCTCATTTGCTACGGTTTTCTCGCTTCACTGCAAAAGCATCTAGTGTTTTTTCATTAATATTTTGTCAATTTTCATCATTTTCTTAGCGTTTTAATTTTCCTGTTATTTACTCAAAATTTTATTTCGTTGTGCGCTTTCTTACTCGTAATTCCTCATTTGCAACTTTATTCTTGTTAATAAATAAATAAATTATTATTATAGATTGCTATTATTTTCAGAGGGTTTTTCAGATGTAAATAAGTTAGGAATTAACTTAGATTATTAACTATTAAGAATTGACTTAGAATATTAAGATTTTTTTAATGAAAAAAAATACCGTTTTAAAGCTTAGATTATATAATATTTGAAAGCGCTAGAAAATCTTTTCAATTGCATTATGAGGTCATTTCTGTTCTGAATTGCAGTAGAAACCCGTTAACTAATATGAAACCATTTACAAATAAGTTAGATACCTATACATTTCGCTTTTTATTTCTTCTTGCCCTCTCCTGTAAAAATACATGCATAAACGTTTTAACACTGAAAAAAATCAGCATATTATACTCGTTTATTTGTGTTATAGTGCATTTATATTTTTTAATTTAATACTTGATTTTCAGAATGAATAAATGTAGTACTTTTAAATGATAAAGAGTGTAAATGTCTGGGAACCTGACAGAGAAAAGGTTAAAGAAAAATCTATTACTTTTGCGCAGCGAAAGCCATAAACTTTTAAAGGCATCTCTTTTAAAACTGGAAAGAGGGAGTGATAGGGGAATTTCGCATCTGGCGTTACACGGTCGAGACAAATTTAGAAATAAATGATTTGCAGTAATATTTCCCTCATGCCCCGCTAACACCCCACTGTTAAGTCCTTGCTCGAATCTGCTCCCCATTTGTTTAAAAATAGCGCTAGTAATGTCGAATTATCGGTCCAGAGTGTCAAAACTCTCACTGAAATCTTTTTTTATTTCTTATGGTTCTTATGTTTCTTGTGGAAACTCTAACGTAGCCATGTCAAACTCATCACTTTCAGGCTGCATTACCCTCTTAACTCTCAGTGATGTATTAGTTACCACTGTCATTAGGATATATGTTAAAATAAGTAGCTAAATAGAGGTTAAAATAACTCATTAATATACACCAGCTGTTTTTCACAGAGATGTGAGAAAAAAAGCGATAAATAATTTTTTAAAAAATAAAAATTCTAATTGTAGAGGATGTATGTCAGTGCATAAACCATTCTGAAATTTTATAGGTTGGTTGATTTCATTTAGGAGGCACGAGGAATGTCCGTGAGTGGAGATATCCTTTCATTGAAGACTTTATAAAGAAAACTGGAAAAATCGAGAAACGGAACAATGTTCATGCACCCAGACTTCTCTGAGATTTTATAATCTGATTGATTTCTATTGGTGAACCTCTGAAATTTGACATGTCCAGTGAATCTGGTTCATTTTCGCGAGGCCATAATAACTGGACTTACATATATGAACAGATTACGAGAAATGTTATGCCTTAGATTTGAAGAGAAAAGTTTCGAACAATCTGAGATTCTTACTCACAATCCCAATGATATCCGAGTACTGTTCGAAATAGGATGGATCGTAAGAAAATCGTTCTTCACTACATGGGATTCGTCAGATAACCTAATCTAGTTTCACTTGAAATGCTCTTCTAAGATATATTGCTAAAGACCAAATGTATGTTACATGATTACACAATGTGCGTAACCTGGAAGATTTACGAGTTAATAGCATTAACAATCTGAATTGGACATTGGTTGGATATTTAGTGTGCCATCAATTGAATCATGCTAAAATTTCCTTGATGCTGATGAGATATTATGCTGATGAGATAGGAATGCATGAAAATTTCTTTAATATGACAAATTTTAACATTTCAGTTAAGTTAATAACATTAATGAGCTCAGTTAGACCTCAGTTTTTTTCTGGGACATCAGTGGAATCACATAAAAATATTATTGAGTTTTTTTATTTGTAAGAAGGCATGGTGCTAATAAATGAGACAGATCGAAATGCATCAAAGTTGCTTTTATAAAACGATTAAGAAGAAATATTCTATATTATCGAACAGAGAAATGTCAGATGGGTTCATCAGATAAAACGTTTTTACTTTTCATTTTTATAATAACTTCTTTATACTTTGCAGCATAATAATTGAGGCACACTCTTGTTTTTTTGTTGCAAAACAACTTTAATGAGATTTTTGAATACTTCATAAGGTATTTTCTCCCTCTTTAAGCATGCCTTCGTGGTGTAACTACAAGCACGCTCCATTCATGTTCGAGAGGTTCAGAGTTCTCATGCAGATAAGCGTGCTGAACATTTTTCGCGTTTCCTGACATCAAAAAATTCTAATAACAAGTGGGGCCGAAATTAAAAGATGGTGAACGATAATTCATCACCACCAGGATTAGACGATTGGGCCCCCTAATCAATTAATCCTAAGCATTTAGTCCCCAGTCACCCTTTAAAAGGGGGAGTATATAAGGTATTTTCTCCCCCTTTCCTCATGGCTTCGTGGTGTAACTGTAAGCACGCTCGATGCGTAGTCTGGAAGTCAGAAGTTCAAATCCCGGCGAGGTTATTGCATAGTTTTAAAGTTTTCAGCATTAATTTTAACCTAATGACTCTGCCCCTTTTGCATTTCTTTTAATAATGTTTACCAAATACAAGTACACTGATATTTTTTTATTTGATTATTAGCTATTGTTTAATTATTGGCCAATATATTGGTTTTGTGCTAGCCTTGCACTGCTTCTGCATTTTCCCTCTCTTAGTATTTAATGTTTATCACCTTTACTTGTTCCTAATGTGCTAGATCGATCTTACAATATCTCGCTTAACATTTTTATTATAAGTTTTCTAATGATTTCCAGCTCTTTTACAAGCAGCAGCTTTCACCGCAGCGATTCAGCAATAAAACTTTTCTCAGTAATGTGAATGGAAAGATTGAAGATTTAGATACAGAAATACTTGATAAAATCACAAATTTCATTATATATTTATTATATATTTCTGCAGACTTCCGTCTCCTGTTTAATTGTATAGTAGAGTTTCAGACAATCAGACTGTCTAAGACGACTGACCCTCAGGATATAGGAAACACTCGAACAACTAGTGTGTCTGTCTACTTTTCACAGGCCAAAAACTTATTTTCTGTAAAGCAAGTGAAGGAATTTTATTTTTTCATGAACTTATTTAGCTATTTACTTATCATTTTTTATCATATTTTATTTTAACAACAATTGTACAGTTCTAAAAAGTATTTCAGGAAAATATATATATATATTTTTTAAAATGCAAAATGCATTTTTCTTAGAGAAAATCAAACAATGAAATTGCATTTATCTTCCTAAATGCGCAATCCATTTCTATTTCAAGACCTTGCGTATTGTGACACAAAAATATTCCTTGCTTGAAGGGGAAGTTGACATAACATCACCACATTTGTTTAGTCTATTTTTAAAAAAGATCCTTTGTTATGTCTAGGTGATAATTCGAGAAGCAAAGAAACAAAAAGTACGCTTATATATTATACGCATTTGTTTGTTCATAATGTTTAAAGGTTACATGTTTGCTGAACATTGTAAGCCAATCTATATGTCGCACACATGCATTTTAATTAAATTAATAGCTTCTTACAGTAAATATGTATTACAGCGTATCATCTTTCTATACTATTTAACACAAAAAAGTACTAATAATAAGCATTTACTGGGCCTAGCAAGGACAAAAGATTAGGATAACTGGAATTTGCTACGTATTTTTTCCACATTTTGAAACTTTTTACGCTAACAAGAACGAAACTGAAACTACCTTTCTATAGCCACTTTTGATGAATGAATATTTTCAAGTGTTAAGCAACGAGCACATATTATTTCAGTTTTATTGCAGCCACGTAGATGACACGAATATGCAATTTTTTCCCCTGTTCCCACATGATATATATCTAATCTTGCAGCTATTTAACACCAAATAAATACGCGACATCCTAGCCGAGCATTAAATAAATATGTCATATCTTATTTTACATGTCTAAAGCGTCGAAAAATTAATCATTGCTCCAACCATGTCATACCCAATACCTTGCCCTGGGGGTTTACGCAGACATAGAAAAAAGCGCCGTCAATTGCAAACTAACCAGACGTTCATATAATGAAAGATGACGATGCGGAGTTTTGTATAGAAGGAAAGGGAAGCAGTATAAAAAAAAGTAACGTTGGCCTGCTAACGTAGTATAAAGAGAGGTCCAAAAGGCCATTTATCAACCGCAACTGCCAATTTACTTATTATCTCAATTATTTTAAGCATATTTTCATCAATAGGTTAAACGAGTTATCAACCTAAAAGCTATTGAACTATTATATCCTGTCAGTAATTCTTAAGAAGAAAACATTCAATTTTGCTAATTTAAAGTAAAAGACCAGAGGAAGACTAATATAACGTCTTTTTTTTCCTAGAAATTCTCAAATTTTGAATTTTAAATAATATCGCTAATTGATGCAATTACATTAATATGAATCATTCATATACATACATATATATATAAACTTAAAGCATCTAAAGTTAAAATTAAACTGGAATCAAAGCAACGCAGTTCCTTACAGTATTAATAAGCAACCGTATATAAGAGGTTTAACATTTTTGTTTTTAATTTTTAGCCTATATATATTGCAACTTTTGTCATCCAAAATATATTAATCGACAATTTTTAAAAACTTACGCACCTATATTGTACTTAAACGATGTTCCTTGCTAGCTATATCTATCTTATAGCTCGGTATAGATTTGGGATAATTTTGCGTCTCTAAAAATATTTCATGTATTATAAACATGTTTCATGTAATAAAAACGGAAAGGGAGAAAAAAAAGGAACAATAAGAAAGGAAAGGAAAGAAAATATGTTAGTCAACGGTAGTGATAGCAGAAAATGACATAACATTCGAAAGTTGTTTTTATCCGCTACAGTACATAATTTAATTGTACATTATCCAGAAATCATTGGTACGTACAATCTAGAATCATTAATACTTACATTGATGCGATATAAACGTTGCACAGGAAAAGAACAAATCTTCTCTAACAGACTTTTTTGCACGAGTTTAAGCTGAATGGCATTGTTCAAGTTTGTGGTATCAAACGCTAAGACAGAAGCCTCTTTATTAGAGACAATTTTCAAGAGGTATCTTTTAAATAGCTTTCAACCGAGACTTATCAGTATTTTTTTGTAATTATTATACTTTGTTTATGTCAACGATATTATGCATAAGGTTTCTTTTCAAAATTACGCCTGTTAGTAACGAAAATAACTTTTCAAAGATCTGAATTCTAATGAGTATTTGCTTGAGGATATTCGCAAACGGATAGAAGCTTCGAAAATAGGTCTGTTGGTGTGTCAAATATCATTGAAAACTATAGAAAGAAATACCGTTATATGTTTAAAAAAAGTTAGACTTGTCAAACTGAAGTGCTGAGCACTTCAAAATCTAATGCAAGATGTGCAGTAATACACGCAAATTGCTTAAAAAAATTGACAAATTTCCTTTCTAAAGCTGAAGCATCCATTTTTAAATCATTCAGAAATCTTTAAGAGACAAACTAAAAACATGAAGTTGCAGAACAATTGTCACAACATGATTATGGTACAATAAAGTTTAAAAAGATTTTAAATGCAGATGGTAAAGCAATATTTTTCGTTTCTCACGAGTTTTTTCAATTTAGGTACATTTTTAAAAACAATTCTGTGCATAAAACAAACTTTAGATTTTGTTTATAACGTTTCTTGCCTAAATGCACTGAGTGAAAATATTTAATTTTTTGTTTTCCGATAGGAAGTGAATTATTGAGATAATAATTTTGCTTAAAAATATGCTACATTTTCTAAGAACTCAAATTTTTGTTGAATTAAAAAAATTTCCAAATTTTTCAGCTCTACATAATTTAGCATACATATTTCAGCTTCATATAAGAAAATATTTTTTAAGTATCCAAGTGTGATCTATCATATCGAGGACTTTCCCAAAACTGTAATATTGAGGGAAAATTCTAAATTTTTACTTTCACGTAATAATAATGCCTAGTTTATATAAATAGAATATTTTGACTATGCAATAAGTTTTACTAAGAAAATAGTCGGGTTATTAACGATGGGAATTTTCACGTTTTTCGCTGTCGAAAACGGAAAGCAAGCTGAATCTCCCTCTAATCGTGATTTTCAATTAACCGTGGACGTCGTCCCCAATATTAACATAGCTAATCTTTATTAATTGTACATACACTAACGTAGCGGTTCTTCCAAAATGTGAATCGCGGAACAGTTTTCGATGAATTTAAGTAAATAATTCTGAATTTTTTTTGGCAATCGTTAATAAATTTATAAAATGTCAACTAATTACTAATAATTAACATATTTAATTTTCATTATTTCGTTACATTTATTAAATTCTTCTAAGATTTTCCTTTGTCTTCCTCCTTTTTTTTTTTGAAGTTCTTTGAAAGAAACCATACCGAGGTATTTACTGCTTTTAGTTCACGAATTTTGCAGCCTGGTTAAATAGAAAATTTTCATTCATTGAATAAAATTTTAAAAATTAATAACATTTTAAAACTACAATCAAAGTGAATTTTTTAATAATCTGTTTTAGGAAGATACGAAAATTTGCCTAAGATAGAATCGCTGGAAATTGTACGAAAATTTTGTTATAAATATATAGTCAACAAACAAAATTTGGTTTAGAACAGGGATAGTCAACCTGATCCCTACTGCCCGCGCTAGTGGGTGGCTTAAGCTTTCACAATGGGTGGTAGAAGTTTTTGTCGGATGATGAAAAAGGACGATAGAAACACACTCACGCATACGCGGACTGTAAACACACACACACACGAAAGCTTACATCTCTACGTAATAGTTTCCACCCACGCAGCGCTCACCTATTTCCATAAATTTACAGGGGCTTCCTTATTTTTTTAATTAACGGGCTCCTTTATTTTCAATTACACATATCTGCAAAGAATAAATAAATGGTTAAATTTAACTATAAATTTTTACTAAACCTTCCCTCAAAAAATTACTTTGCAGTTGCATTAAGTTTCGTTTCGAACCGGTGGGCGGTAAATGTTAAAAGGTTGACTGCCCTTGGTTTAGAAAATAGTATTTCCACACTTAAGAAATATACACTGGTGTGCAAAAATTAAGGACGAAGTCGAAAAATTAGCATATCAGCTGACCGAAGAGGCAGAGCGGACAGAAAGACCAATCAGGAGATTAAGTAAGGTGATGTACGGTAGCACATGCGCAGATATGCAGATAGACGTAATGGGGGAGTGTCTGAGTAGTATAAAGCATGTTGTCGGTGTAAGATCAGTATTTCTGGCAAAGAGATTGCACGCCATATAGCAGTTAAAATCACACCGAGTTGCTGCCTCAGAGAGAAACGGCGAATAATCAATCTGTTTGACGACATCTGGATGCTTTTACCCGAGGTCGAATCATTGGGAAGTTGGAGGAAGGTCGCAGTGTGACAAGTGTGGCTACAGAGTTCGAAATTGCTCACAGCATCGCTTCACGACTTTGGAGACAATTTCAAACTACAGGAACAGCTATCCGGGGGTTTAGTAGTGGTCGTCCACGAGGAACCACACCCGCAGATGACCGGTATATTGCCTTACAGGCCAGAAGAAACAGGCGGCAGACAGCGGGAGAAATCGCTACACACACGACACAGGCGACTGGACGACCGATATCGCGTTTTACCGTGGCCAGAAGACTGCACGGTGGTGGTCTGTTTGCACGACGCCCTGTACGGTGTGTACCTCTAACGCCTGCCCATCGGAGAAGGCGTTCTCTGTGGTGCCGGGAACACCGGAATTGGAGAGACAATGAATGGGGACGAGTACTCTTTACAGATGAGAGCAGATTTAGTCTGAGTTGCGATTCTAGACACATACACATCTGGACAGAGCGGGGAACACGCAATAACCCCTTCAACATCATCAAAAGGGACTGTTTTGGAGGTCGCGGAGTTCTCGTTCGAGCAGACATAATGCTTGGTAGCCGGACCGACCTTCATATCTCCCAAGGAGGTTCGTCACCTGGGACTGCTATTGTAACGAGGTTCTTCTTCCTTACATGCGTCTTTTCACAAGGGCTATGGGTCCTCAGTTCCTCTTCATGGACGACAACGCTCCACCTCATCGCACAGTTACTGTCGAAGAGCTGTTGGAGAGTGAAGATATTGAACACATGGATTGGTCGGCAAGGTCTCTGGATCTAAATCCCGTCAAGCATGTACGGAACTTACTAGGGAGACCCGTGGCAGCACGTAACTTATCGCCAGTAACGATTCCGAAACTGCGATTGGTGCTACAAGAGGAACGAGCAGCAGTGTCTCAACAGCTCATTAACAACCACATATCCAGCATGCACAAATGATGTGAAACCTGCCTAGCAGTCAGGGGAGATCATATCCCCTATTAAAGACCGGATGTTTCTTGCTGGACACCCATCACAGGGATGTTTCGGCCTTCAGTCGCATTGCGCTCCATGCTACTTTTTCAATAAAGCTTCTTTTTATCCCTCTGATTTCTCTTTTAGTAAGTGTTGCATACATTACTCATGTCCTTACGTATTGGGGATCTTACGGTATTAAATGTGTTGATTTGGAAAGCTTTTGTACAAAGTTATACTGAAAAAACCGTCTCGTCCTTAATTTTTGCACACCAGTGTATTTACTACAGATATTTTATTTATGTCAAAGATGTCTTGTCAAAAAATATTTTTCTTCTAATTAATGAAATTTGTAAATTTGTTCTTAGTGCGTGAGTGTAAAAAAAAAATTAATGTGCATTTTATCTTTAAGAACTTATTCATCGGCTTTGTTCAGAAAATGATTTCGTGCGCAAATTAATCAGGAAATTTTAATCTAAAATTTCTAAATAAAGGAATAAATTGTTAAAAAAGAATTCCAGTTAAATACAAATATTTTTGATAAGAAAAACTTTAGTATTCAAATTTTTTCAACAGCAATACATTTCAATTAAAAGTAGTAATTATATTTAAAATGCTGAACATAAGAGTTCATGCCCATTTGCGTTATTTACCACAAATAAAAATATTAAGAAATATTTAGTTTAGTTTCATTAGCTTAAGTAAAACATTTTAAAATATGATGATGAAATTAATATTCCTACAGTTAAACATTTTTTTTTCTTTTTATTTTAAATTTACAATATAATTTCCTTTTGAAAACCTTAAACACATAAAGAGGATTTTTAATTTATAAATCACGTTCAGATTCAATAGATGATTTAATCTATTCTGTGTATAAAACACCTAATTTTTAATGAACATTTTATTGCATCAAAATCAGAACAATTTTTTTCAATTCAAGAAGAAAGGGGGAAGTATAATAATAATAATAATCATTTCTGACATCTTTTAAAGCACATATCAGTTAAAACAGTTTAAATTTTATCAACACTTCATGTACTAAAATGAGCATTACAATTTCTTCATTGGAGAATAAAAGTGGCAAGTGCAATAATAATAATCACTGTGGGCATCTTTAGAGCAGATCCTCAGACGAAGTAGTTTGTATTTTGTCAATACAACTAAACTGAAAAATATGGTTCGTCGTAACACTTTTAATACTTCTTAAAAGCAACAAGATTGTTAATAAAATATTTGCCTTGTGGAATGTGATTTCATTACTTATAAAAATTAGTATTGTAGTTATTTATATTCCTCAGTTAATTATGCCCTTGACTAAAAATAAAATTGTAAAAAGTAAGTCGTAATTATTATGTATAAAAAGCATTATAGTAATTATTGATAATCGCCCGATACATTCAAATAAAATTAAAGAAAATCATTATTCATTGTATAGTGTTCATATAAAATATTTAAGAATAAAAAAAATTGTTACTAGATTATTAATGTCACAAAAAATTAACAGACTAAATATTAAAAGGGATGGAGAAATAAGACAAAAAGAGAGATGAAATGAAATTTAAATACTTTATTGTGCAATTTTGATGTATATGAACACACGCATTTGATTTCTGAGTGATAACATTTTTACTGAAATCTATTCTATTTCTATTATTAAAAGTAATATCAAGAGTAGCTAAGGGTATGTAATACTGCATCATAATAATGGGCTACAATACTCTAAGGAAAAATATTTACTGACTGTAGAGCATTCAAATGTGATGCTGACTGCAGGATTACAGATCAGCATTGTTTGTATTGTTATTCATGTTTTATGAATTATAATTCATGATAAATTGGCCCACCAATTTCCAAGTAGATAAACCCGAACTATGCCACTGAACACTGCCAATTCACTCGGGTTCGGTTCGGTTTTCGGCGAATGGGCAGGTGATAGAGAATTTTACGGTTTTCTCCTGGTATAAGCGAGTATGAAACCGCTTCCCTTATTTTTCCACGAAAACAACCCTTCTAAAACAGACAGCTTTTACACCCTTTGCCCTAATAAATTAATCACCTTTCTCGGTGAAACTGTAACAACATACATTGTTAGTGAAATGATCGTTATGCAACAATACATATAATCGATGTTTATCGTGCCATTATACATGAATCAGTGTCGTCTTAACCTACGGATACTGCCCATAGTTTAAGGTTAGGTTATTTATGGCAAAGTATACGACTGCTAGCTGCCGGAGGATAGGGATACCGTCGTGGAGGACTTTCTAAAGGAAACTCTTTTGCATTCACGCCGCACGTGGAAAAACCACAGAAACCAAAAATACGCCAACCCATTCGCCTGGAAACCAACCCGAATCGAACTACCAATATTCAGCGGTCTTAGCACTGATGGAACCGCTCATAGGTTAAGACCGTATTGTTCCGCAAATATAAAGGTCAGTTTTTTTTTTGCAAATTTATTATTATTCTTAAGAAAGTTGTAAGCTAACTCACTTCTAACGCTCAGATCCCATGATTTTGTAAAAGCAGCCTTGATATGAATATATTATAATTCAATTAAAATATCAAATTCCCGCTTTTCTCGGGAAGCGGTAGAAAATAGCGTGAAATATCAGTAGAAAACTTAGCAATGAATATTTAAAAAAATAAATGCTATAAATTTACGAATTTCAGCACCGACAGTTACGAAAAAAAATTCACACCATGTTTTTCAAAACGCCACCAGATTTTGAACGACATGCTGCTTCGAAAACACGTGCTTCCTGCAACTGAACGAATAGGCAAAAAGCATGACTTACTTTTTGTGATGGAGAAACAACAGGATGGTCAAGGTAGAGAAAGTCACTTTTTTTATAATCCTTATTTTTCACTTCACGCGGCAAAGAACAATTGACAAGAACCTCAATGCGGAGTTCGATGTTTCTGATCTTGGATAACGTGGGAGAAAGCCCATCTCTTAATTGGTCGAGTTTCTTCGCCAAATGTCATCGAGCAGAAAATCTACCGACGAAGACTCGGCGACATCTGTTTCGGTTGTGTGTCAGGAGAATTTCTTTGGGTTTC